>JAQQZY010152836.1:0-14329 GCA_030068375.1 Ostorhinchus rueppellii
TATATATATATTGTATATGTATATTTTTTTTTTTTTGGTTGACGGAGTGGTGCAGTAGATAACACTTGTGCCTCACAGCAAGAAAGTCCTGGGTTTGATTCCGACACCTGTCGATAGTGGGGCCTTTCTGTGTGGAGTTTGCATGTTCTCCTGTGTCTGTGTGGGTTCTCTCCGGGTACTCCAGCTTCCTCCCACCATCCAAAGACATTCACTGATAGATTCATTGGTTAACCTAAATTGCCCATAGGTGTGAATGTGAGAGTGATTGCTTGATAGGCTCCAACTGACCCCCGTGACCCTAGTGAGGATAAAGCGGGTTCAGAAGATGGATGAATGAAAAATGTTTTTTGAGTAGATTTTTTTTTTTTATGTACTTTTTATTTGTTTTATTTTTCACATGGAAAGCCCAAACCAATTGAGACTTGGAAAAGGGGGGGCATGCTGCTTTCATGGACCCACCACAGGCTCTGTAAATGTCAAAAGTCACTGCAGATAAAACGTATATCATGTACACAACACAACAGTGTGAAATAATATACAGTATAAAGTATTACTAGGCTTTTTTTTTTTTTTTGGACATAGATATTAATAGAAATGTGTGGCCCCTGCACAGAGATTTCTAGGGGTTAAAGACACACCGTTACAGCTTTGTGTTCCATAGTCACATTTTCAAAATAATCAAACAAGGCTGCGAACTTAACATCCTCCACAGGACTTGACGCTGACATTCAACAATAAAGCTGCTCAGATGTGAGAGGCTGTCTGATCCAGATTTTACAACACTGAGGTTAATGTTAGGGCCAGTTATTTCCCAAAGCAAGCTGCACTCATTTATATCTATTAATGACTAATTGTTGTGTAAAAGTCAAGAGCTGAACTATATTTTCATGGTGAGCAACGTATTATAAGTAAGTTGTTCAAAGATTTATTCTCCCACCTCAGCCCCCTGAGTATAAAAGCTCTGAGTCACGGCACAATTGACTTGCCTGGTTTCTAAAAGTGTGGACGGTTACTCAGAGGTCTTAAAGGCCTTGCTGAAGTGAAGCATCAGGCAATTTATACACGTGTTGCAGCATGGGAAAGGTCCACAGCAAAATGGGCTAAGTACATTATATCTTTGTGTTTGCAAATTAGATGATGGTTTATTATCTGTATAGTAGTTGATTTCTGGCCTGTATTTGTAAAATAGTTGTCCAAATTTGTCTAAATTTACACTTGTGCTGCTAATGCCTTTAAATAACAATTACTCTGATATGAGTACATTTCCTCCTCTGCAGTTGACATAGAGGGAGGGTGATGGGTTGTTTTTGTGCCATAGAGTGGGAGTTGCTGCTGTTGTTAGATCTGTTTCCATAGTCCCACTGTGCTGTTGCCAAAGTCAGTCAGGTGGATGAGATGAGCACTCAGAGATGTGAGATTACCCACTATAGGGAAGTGGCAGAACCATAAAGGACAAATGTTGTCCAATTCTAATGACAACATGGCACAACTCCATTATATGACAAGGTCAGAAACGGGGTGGTAGAGGGAGGGTAAAGGCTGTATAGCAATTGGATTCTCAACGTTCCAGATAAGACTGTGAGTGCTGTGCAACCGCCTACATGATTGTATTACTTTTATATCCCCATGGACTGTTTTGAATCCTAAGACAGTGCAGCCTAGTACACTGTTCCAATCTGTGCCAACTGAGCACAGCGTCTAGTTTACATGTTGGAGCCAATAATGTAATTGCTTTGTTTGTAATAAGAATATAATAGGCTTCCTACACAGGCAGTTAAGGATGGATTTGCAGTTTTCCAAATCTTTCATTGAACAATTTCGTGGTGCCTATGAAAGGAGGTGAGACTTAATTTAGCTGGAATCTCATTTGTACAGACTTTAATTTAATGTAGTAAGTTACATTAGTTACTAATCTTTTTTTATTCACTTGGGAACATTATCATGATGAGATGTTTATGGGTTAAGAAAATAATTAGGGAATTAAATTTGTTCTCTGACTACCAAAGCCTTGAATAAGCCAGAATGAACAGGACAAAAGTTTCTGTGTGTGGTATTTGATTTTAAATGTGTTTTTATGTAATAGAAGGCGTAGTCCCACTCCATTGTGCCCTATGTGGGACCTAACTTCAATAAAAATGTCGAGAAATGAAATATTTTTAGAACCTTACTGAGTTGTGTCACCATTTACACATATAATGTTTGACAATTAAAGTAAGAAACTTATAGCTTTGTGTGAATCAACTCGGTGGACTGCATGTCTTGTCACATGTAACACACATTAACTAATGTCAAAATAACAGCTGCCTTGACACAGACACATTCTATCTCATTTTCCAAGAGTGAGGTGAAAATGTATAAAAAGAGGTGAAAATCACAACAATTCTGATCATGTCGAGACACTGAACACTGAACAGATTGTGGACAGAGACAGTTCTAGTGACATCACCTCCTCGACCCTTTGGATGTGTGGTCTTGCTATTTATGTGTTTTCACAGTCTGACAGTTCAACACTTTTTCCACAAACTGACTTTCTTCAGATGTAAAATGACCAGTTTATTGATAAAGAGTTCCAAAAATTACAGACGCAAAATTACTTGTCTCTTACCATTGACTGTAATTTTTTCAATTCAATTCAATTTCCTTTGTCGAGCCCTGTATCACAACAAGGTAGTCTCACGGGGCAATTTTTGATTTTTTTCTGAAATTAGGTCCCATGGGACAGAATGAGAAGGGGTGGGACTTTGTGTCTATTTTACAAACCACAAAGTAATTTGTAAAATTAGACCAGGGTAGAAAAATAATAACCTTAACACAGACCAACAAGAAAACAGTCTGGGACCAGAATATGTCATGAATACTTTGATAAAACACCACACAGTACCACGCTAATGTTTTCCCAACCATGCAGCTTTGTGCCTCTGTTTATTTCCACCTAAAACCTGCAAGATTGAGGCTTTGTGTGTTAATGTCATGTAAAATGAAAACAATAAATTCAATATTGTTTTTATGTTTTTCTTTTTGATGTTTTTGTCAGTATGTTTCATTCATAGGTCAGATAAGTTGAAGCAGTGAGCAACGTTATTTAAAGGGGTCATATTTTGCTTTTTTAAATGGAATTATACAGTTTAAAACATTTCCTTGTGCTCTACATAAACTGTAAATGCTCTGCTTGGGTCTGAATTCATTAATTCAACTCCACAGGTCCATCTTCAACCCTATTTCTGAGTAATGACACCAGAAAGGGCATTTTTGAGCGCTGGCCCTTTAACCCTCCCGTTGTCCTCATATTCTGTATACACCCCGTGTCCTCCAGGTCAAAATGACTCATCTTCATTAAATCCCCAATATAATCATCTTAATTTAATTTGAAACACCAAATCTTATTTTGCTTGAAGAAACCACAAATCCACAAAGGGCCCATATTGTTCCATTAGGGTCAGATCAAAGGCAGTGCAGTCTGGGAGAAGACCACCTGTCTGGTGTTGATTATGTCAGATACTGATTGATCTGACAGAACTAAAACATTCTCAGATGTAAATAACTGTGACTGTGATGTCAACTTAGTTTGACTATCAGGTCATTTTGACCCGAAGACGATCTTTGTACCGTTCTTTGTACAGCTTACATGGAAATACAAATAAAGGCAACAATTCACTTTTTCTAATTTTGGGGTCAATCTAGGAAAAGTCATCAAATTTCAAGTTGAAAAAATATTGTTTAGGGGAATTTTTGGGGTTTTAAAACCAGTGGCAGGTCATTTTGACCCAAGGACGACAGGAGGGTTAAATGCACATGAGCCACTTCAGGCCCCACCCCCTCCAGGTTGTTGGCTGTGCTGCTCTGTCCCATTTCTCTGTAATCTGAGAAATGTCCGCTGGAAGTCTTGACCTTATATGTCCAGATGTCGTGACTTTAATTAATTAAAACAGGTTGTAGAAATCATCTTGATTTTTGCCTAAATGAATATAAAGATAGTTTCGCAGCACCTGGAGGGTTCAAATTTAAACTGTATGAACTATTAGGGTCCAAATACACAAATAAATGAACCAAAGACTAATAAAAGTGGGTTTAGCTAAATATGAGCCCTTTAAAGAATAGGTAATTTGTTGTTCCACTCATAGAATATAGAAGCTCATCAAGTCAAACTGGTCAGTTTGTCACAGAAACATAATCTGCCCAAGTTTCTGCCATGGAAATAGATGGTTCATCCCTGTTCCTGTACTCCTCGATATGCAACCATGCCATGATATTTCTGTTTGCAGATATATCTGAGTGCAGTTTAAACTCAGCAATGATTTTCTTTTCCTGCCTTCATAAGTGGCATATTTGTATTTGCAGCAGAACCGCTACCGTAGATTACCCAACCCAAAATAATGACAGGCTTTTGCTCCCTGTCAGCCATGTGATGTCCAGATGTCCACAGAAGAAAAGACACATTTGCCATTCATTGCTTTTCATCCTAGACCCAACCTGTCACCTAGCACTTAGTCTTAATGTGATGTGTCACCTACGGCTGTCTCTCATCCAAATGTGACCAGACCAGTTCCTTTATTTTCCACCCGCTGCCACAGGCACCTATGAAAACCAAATTATATTATGTACATGAGTGACAGATGCTGGTCTAGGTGTTGTAGATAGCTTATCACACTGATGACACTGGCAGGAAGAGATCATAGATGATTGTTTCTGTGACGCAAAGGAGTCAGTAACTGTGTGTCAGCCTCCCCCTCCCTTCCCTAAATATCCAGTAGTGCATAAGTAGGATGGAGTACATAAATCCACAGATAGTGCACACATACCTACCTGCATAGAGAAAACAGAGAAATGGACTGTAATGTATCTCCTTTCCCATGAGGCTAATTGAAAAACGAAATGAACTAAACTGAGCTGTTTTGTTCCACCGCTCGACTCTTTTGCTCACTCTCTAACCCGCATGATCACATCAATTGTCTGCTCACATTTCTACATGACTTCCCTTTCTATGTTTTCGAGCTCTCTGCAATTAACTTGCCTATATACCAGTAAAAATGAGGACCAGCACTTTGACAATAAGATGCAAGTCAGTCAAATTATTTAGCATCATTTCGCACCACTTGTTTTAATACAGTACCGCATATGTTTTGTTTTTTTTTTTGTTATTGTTTCTTTTTAAAAGCACTTTAATTTGATGTCATACTTACAGTGATCTCATTAAAATAATTCTGTGACATCCACACACTGAAATAGAGCAGAGATGGGGGAGCTGTTGGCTCAGTGTGTGTTGTGTTGTGTAACGGCAGGAGAACAGAACAGGCAGATATTATGTTTATGAATAGCATGTCCTAGTGGAACCATGCTGTATATAATGAAAATGGGCCGAGTGGAATCTAATTGGTACTCCAGCCATGGTGATTCTTATTTGTGGCACTCTATACAGTAATTGGATCAGTGAACAGAAATGGCAGGCTGTGAGTTGACTGTACCGGATTCCATATGAAATACATGCTGTTCAGAGTATGTATGGTTCTCAAATCCCCTGCGTTATTTATGCTGAGGCTGCTGATTCTTGATGGTTGTTGGAATTTTGACAAGAGAGACAAAAATGGGAAAACAATAGAGGGCATATCAATGCTGCTGCTGTTTAAGTGGGACGCTCCATTGCAATATTTTTGCAACATCACGTAAGGAATCGACGCAAAGTGGGCACCAGGCCAGACAACAACCCCACCAACTGGGGCTGTAACACTCAATTAGACTGACATCTGTCATGGAACTTCATCTCAATCGGGGATAATTTAACATGAGATATGGACAAGTGGGAAGCTCAGAGAACATATTGCAGTAGTGTTCAGCCCTGATAAAACTGCTGGAGTAATTAGATTGTTTGATGTGTCTAACCAGTATCCCAATCCACTGTGTCAAAGGTGAAGAAGTTACAGTAGCTCATTACTGGCACCAGGCAGTAGCACGCTAATGTTTTCCCAACCGTGCAGCTTCTGTTTATTCCAGCCTAAAACCTCAGAGATTGACGCATTGTGTATTAATCATTTCATGTAAAATGAAGACAATAAAATCAACAATGAAAGGCGAAATGATGACTACTTCTCTATCTGCAGTGATCAATACTTCATCTGTCTGGAAGAGGTGCATTGTTGAAATGCATCATCCCTCCAAATGAATCATCTGCAGTGACGTTGTACATCTATAACAGTATTATCACTGCACAATGAAAGCTAACAAATGATTTGCTTGTTTCTTGGGGAATTATTGCAGAAAGCAATTACATGAGCAGAATTGGAACAGGTGCTGTCTGCAAAGACAGTAAAATGAAACCTTTTAAGACTCACTGTTTGGCTGCATGTTAAAAAAGGCTGGAAAATGTTCTGCAGTTATGATTCTTTTTTCTTCAACTGTTAAAACAGGTCTACTCTAACCATGTGTAAATGATATACAACCATTTGTTGAGCCCCTTTGAAATGACGTGAGCGCTGACTAGTACCCACTTACTGCAGGCTTCCTTTTGACAGACCTTTACTAGACTTTTACCTCCTGTCAGGAAGCCGGCGTTTGCCAGTAAAGACAGACAGCAGTAACCCCATGAGCCACCCCCCTATGAGTGGACTCTCTCTCTATCTTTTCCCTCCAGTCATCCTTCTCTCTTTCCATCTCCATCTGTCTGTGTTGGCATGTAAATGTAGATGTTATCAACCAAGTAAACATAGCAGTGGGTGCTGAGAGACTACCCTGGATGCATATCTAAACATGCATGGCACCAGCATTTCTTACTCCATTACACATCAACACTTTTGGCTTATTGTTTGTTTGCTACAAACTCAAGTCTGTCTGTGCAAGCGAGGTTTGCCTTAATCAACTTAGCCAAGAGCTACCTCAGGGAGCCTTTTCCTCCCAGCATGCCTTTCCTCTGCCTGGCTACTCCTTCAGACAAGGAAGTCAGTGTGAGGAGTCGTCTTTAATAGGCACGCCTCCACCAACTGTGCCCGCATGTGTTTTCTTCTCTGAAGCACCACTGTGAGCACACGGTAATATTGGCAGTTTGACATTGTTACAGCAGATTTTGACAAGAGGAGGTCTACGTAAATTAGATTTATGTTTTGTGTTGGGTTTTTTTTTTTTCAAAATGTGTGAAGCATTTGTTTGACCCACATTCACAAATGGTAATTGAAAAGTGAAAGCAGAAGATCGGTGGCTTTTGAAACGGAGCTGAATCAGAATCTGCAAAAGGGCTTACAGATTCTTATGGCGGATGTAAAAATGTATGACCTAGAGATTTTTTTTTTTTCTCTCTCATGTTCCTCAAGGGCTTTGTGTAATTTTAACATTTAGCTCTTGCCAGAACACAGAAAAATATGTGTTAAATTGACTTAAGTGCCCACTGGGTTTTGTGTGGTAATCAAAGAGTACTGCTTTAGAAAGGGATGATTCTGAGCAAGTGGGAAGTGTGTAACTATTTACTTGTGACATTTGTAGCACAAACACAATAAGGCAGTTAGTAACAGTAACAGCATGGGAGCTGTGAATGAAAATTTCACATCAATCGAATGAATAACTGAGAAACAGGTCTTATTCAAATGGAGATATTTGTTGTTTATTATTGTTCACAGGAATTTCATAACACCTGTAGGAGGTTGGTTGAACTCCCTCACTTTTAGTTCCTTGCTACAAACAACACTACAAATATCCACACAGGACGAGGTGATCCGAACAATATTTAGGCCTGTAACACAAGCTACTCATTCTGCATTTGGTTCCCTTTCATCACCTTAGCAGTAAGCCAGGGGGTTGGCAGTTTCCTCCTGAGAAAACAAAAAAATTCGAAGCAAACCACGGCGACCTGCATATTTACCTCACTCAGGATGCATCGGAGAACCTTCCAAGCGTCCAAGCTGCAGGTTGGCGCGGAAAACAGAGGATGAAAAGCCAAGCATTTGCTCTGAGCTTCCCATCAGGCGCTTCGAGGTGCCAAAGCAGTGGAGGGAGTCGAAAGGAAAGCTTAATCGATCCTTGAGAATGAAATCTGAAGGCCTGGAAATCAAGCCAGCAGTGCACCCTTTATTCTTTGGCTGGTTCACCTCATATAAATATCCCACACATCGAAACGGGTACGTCGGCTGTATCTAAGTGGGTCAAGCCATGCAAGGAATCTTAGCGCGGAGGAAATTAACAGATCAATCAAGGAGACGTGCGGCTCTATCGTTGGCTAATGCCTCGTCAATCCTTCACTCGTATCCGATTAACTTCCGATATATGGCTGCTTCTTCAGTGACATATTTTAGTGGTGTAAATAAGTCAGTGGAGCTCAGGGAAAATTAATGACCCACTTTAGGTACCTTTAATTTCCATATGTCCTCTTTCCTCATATTAAGCACACAGTCTTAAGCAGAACCATTAGTAGAAGCAGGAAGAGAGATGAAACGTTGAAACCAAAATGGGGGGAAAAAGAAAGAAAAGACAAAGGTATTAATAAACTGAGGTATTAACATCAGTAATCACCCCAGGCAATAACAAACAGAGTTTAAAGAAAGTACAAAAAAAAAGAAAGTTTAAAATTGTAAGAGACGTTCCCCTCTTTATTTCTGCCTTCCCTATGCCATTTAAAGTTAATATGAGAAAATCAAAAGAGTATATTACTGTGAAAGATAATTTATTTCACCCTATGGCTTTTCTAATAGAGTTGTGTACCCAAATCCATGCCCTTTTCAGAATTTAATTTAAACTTCAGATAGAGATATTGTTTTAAATTGCAGTAAGAGATCCCGGTCGAAGAAATTTCTGCCACTGTGTTGAAATATAAAAACTGAAAAGAAAAGGTAAAAACAAAACACGTGCTCAGCATGTATTTTTAAACATGCTTCCTTTACTGCTTTTCCACTGGAGGATTTGCCAGGCCACAGATGGCTATAATGTGCACATAAGAATGCCCGCCATGCTGTTCCTCTTGAAGAACCACATCAACTCCACCTTGCCTTGCTCTTGCTCTCTGATGCACTTGGCTGCTTGACTGACCGTGGATTTGAGTGAAGCCATCGAGTGGAGAAAGGCATGTTACTCACAGTGCGCCATGTGCTGAGCCATCCTATGAACACAGTGTAAAGCATAAAGGAAGGAGGGCAGTGCAGAAGAGCCACAGGGAGACATCAACTTCGAAATCAATATATAATGGCATAATTAATTAGAGTACGACAGAGACGGGCTTAATCTGACGGCATGGATTCCTGTTATAGTCGGTGATATAGTCATTTTATATACACCTGTGTGCTTTTCAACACTTCATAGCCACCATCTTGATAATAAAACATCCCCTCGGGGTTAAGCTACATTCTTGTTCTCTGTATGAGGTGGAAAACATTGACTGAAAAACAGTAAAAAGATAAAAATGAAAGGAACAAAATCAATGAAGTTAAATTGATTTCTCAGGGAAGTACACTTTCATATTTTTCCTTTGCTAAAACTCCAGTCTTGTCTTTGTTATACATTTTATTGCTCATTGACTAACCTTTTCTCTTGTGCTTTGCCCTTTCCTTCATTTTTCCACTTCATCTGGCAAAGTACTGGAAGAACCTTTTGTTACCCTTTCTTTAAATGAAAAGTATCTGTTTGGCCTGCGAAGTTGCTTCCAATTTTCACTTTGGAAATGGCTCAGGAATGCATTGAGAAAGTTATTTTATATACTTGTCTTCAGTTGTTGCACGGCACAATATGGTTTTTTTTTGTTTGTTTATTTTTTAGGCCAACCTTCATTCTCTTTACATGCATGATGCACATCGTAGCTCACAGTGAAATGAGGCTTCAGTTTCATGAACCGCTGGCATTTGTGATGTATTATATGTTCCAAAGTTTCATTTCCTCTAATCCACACCCATCTGTTTTTCACACACATACGCAGAGAAACCCCTGTGCATTTTCACACAAACCACCTCTTGCTTTCTGAATCCACCTCACATTTACTCTCAATCGAGCAACATGTATGCAGCTCCTCCCTCTCTTTGTCTTTTCGATCATATGCACACAAGCACACATAGGTCTTTCCTCCCCTCGTCTTCATGTGGCTGCTGTTAGAATGTCCCTCACGTTTGGAAGCGCTGTCTCAAAAGTGCAATCAATAGTACAGCCAGGTCTCTCAGACCCGCACTGCTTTGTGGACAGAATTCAGACCCACCTTGTACTCTGCCCCCAAAATACTGCAGCCCAAGCACTGCACGGATCAGAGAGCAGCCTGGTTAACAAGAGACAGCACCTACAGCCGTATGCCTCTGCCTGTTCCATATAGGCTGTATACTCATCCTCACACTTATCATGAAATTGCTCATGCTGACATCCATGTACATGCACATAGTCCATGCATACAGATATGGGTTCATGCAGTTCACTCCCTATAGCACACTCTTTTCTTTCTCTGAAGGACAAATCTATTCAGTTTTTCTAAGGTGTTCTGAAACCTGTTACCCACCCAGATGTATTGTCTGTCCATAATGGTGGTCCTTTGTAAAAAGACTATGGTAGGGCACGGATAAATGGTCCATTAGGGCACGGAGTACTGAAAATCACTCACTTTTGCTTTGTCTTCAAGCCAATTTGTAAAATGGGCTGTCACCCAATGTCAATTCACTCAATTCAAATGCTTCTTCTGCAACTAAATTCACAACTTTTTAAAGAAGACATCATATTGCTGCAAAAATTAGAAACTGAATTATCCGGTAGGAGGTTAAGCACAATTTTACTATTTATTTTTCTGGTGCAACATTTAAAAGAATAAATTAAATAGTAAATGTTGTTGCTATCCATGATGCTGTAATTGATGAAGAATTTAATGCTTAATGGTTTTGGTAATGAGCCTGGATGCAAAAGGGTAAGTGCGGTGTTGTGTCTGGTGTGTACACTCTGCCTCCTGTGGTTCTGAAGGCAGCTCAGAGCACTGTAGCTGTCCTTGGTGCTGAAACAGTGGTTGGGCCAACTAATGAACTGTCCAGGGTGCTGAAATTCACTCTCTCTTACTCGACACTTGTACCTAAAGCTTTCTGGTTGCATTTAGTGGTTTAATATTCATATTCACAGTTTAATAATTAATATCCCTCTCATGTTAAGGCTTTTAATTCAGCTAATTAATTTATTTAGGTAATATCATGGTAATTGGAATCTTTAAATATTGTTTGACATTAATAATGTAACAGGAAGTGATTGGCTGTTTATCCCTATTTGCCCTGCAATGGCTTATAAATCTGTCTGCCTCATGCCTGATGCATGCTGGGACTGGCTCCAGCTGCCTCTACACAATGCTTTATTACAGGTGGTAACTACATATCACAGACTCCTGTATGAAAAGCTTGACTGGCCCTCATGGATCAGCACTTTCATTAACATATTCCAGTGATTCACAAAGTACAATTGTGTTCTTTTCGTCAACATTTATTTCCAGGTTTTAATAAAGGTTATTAATTATTCAACCACTAAATCAACCAGTCTAGCACACTTTTCAAATGTTTTGCATTCAGTTTCCTCAGGGAATCCATTGTATGCACACAAAGGAAGCAGTGTTTGCAAAAAAAAAAGTATTTTCTGATGTTTCATGAATATCCTCCCTCTAAGGGAGTAGGAGAGACCAAATTTGTTTAAATGAACACATCATGTACACAGCGTAATATACCCTCAATATGTTCTGCCTAACCTTATTGTACTGCTGTGCTTCATCTTCTATTTGACTCCACTTTGCAACACTGGCACGTCTGCTACTAATGGATTATTAATCACATTGTGCTTCATCTAAAACAACATTTCAGACAAAACTCCCTTTGTGCTCACAGGGTCACTCGGTGCACTCCAGGAGTATGTCTCCTTTGACGTGAGTCAGCAAATGTCACATTCTCAAGGTGCACATCACACACTGTGACATTATATAAAGGCTTTCTGTGCAGTTGCCTGAATACTCAGACACACTGTGTTCCTTTATTTTCTCTCTTTACTCTCAGTGAAGTGCTGGTCAGTCTTATGCAGGCACAATGAAAACTATTTGCATATGTTCACAAAATATCACATATACAAATGCTGCCTACATCACACTCCCTGCATAATTCAGTATTTACACAAGCACAGTACATAAATGCATAAATATACATAACTACATGTGACGGACCATTCAGCATCCGAAGAGAACTCTAAAGGAGATATATTCTATTTCCTGGTAGATATTTTCAGTCTGACACTGTAATAGAATAGTTGTACAGTCAGAAAAAAAACATGCAAATTCTTCTGATATTGACCTGCTCAGTTCAGCTTCAATCTGAAACAAGTCCTTTTACTCCAATGCTGTTACAAAAGGCTAAAAGGAAAACTGCACAAAACCCCTGTGAGCACTGCCCTGTTCCTGGATCAGCTCTGGCGGTTTCATAACCAAATAGAAGAGCAATGTCATTCTTGTTATGTTTTGATTTCTGTGATTGAATAAGACACTCTCAAATGTCGACTTTAACTGCATTCCTGTCTGGAGTATGAGAGGAAAGAACAGGAACAGAACACTTCAAAGAGTCATCAATGAGTGGAAGAGCATATTGTAGACACACAAAGTATGTGTTCATATACGTATGAACATAAATGACTGCATCATAAATACCTCTGATTGGTTGAGTGATTGGCACTACTCACACATGATGTGTCTGAATGTGTGTACATGAACATGTGTGCCTGTAGAGTGTCTAAAAATGTAGGCCACATGCTGCCAGATACCCTGAGGGACTGTAGGAGTGTCTCCTTAACTACTGGGGCGGGCAAAGTCAGCACACTGTTAGCAGATGGTGATTGGCTGTCTCCATACTCCCCATCATCCCAATCCACCGCTGACCTGAGGCGTTGTTTTAATCACTCTTGGTATGGCACCGCTGCACAGCATGACACTTTGCATCCACTGCACACTGTCCTCTCCACCTCTCTCCCTCACACTCATTATACCCCGTGTCGCTTCATTCCTCTCTTTCTCACTTCCAAAGGCAAATACTTGCATGCACAGTATAACAGACTCTATGCATGCATACTGTACATGTTTTGTTCATGAGTGAGGCAGCCCAGCTAGCAACGGCTGTAAATATCAGCGTGGAGTATGCCGCCAAACTCCCCGCTGGAGCAAGTGAATTACAGGAAGAGGGGCAAATGAGAACGCCTGCCACTTCAGCAGCTGGACCAGCTGTGTGCATTTGTACATGTGTGGGTGTTTGTGGAGGGGATCTTTGTATTGTTTGTCAGGTGCATACATATAGTAATGACAAATGTTAGACCCAGTGATAATGGTCCTTGTGGTTCTATCATCTATAGATGAATGATGCTTCATGATGTCTGAGGGATTGGAGATCGAGATCTCAAGAGGTTTTATTGTCACACGCAGAGGATAAACCATAGCAGTTACACCATATGATGAAATTCTTTTCTGCCAAGTGTTCAGCTTAATATTGTGACCTTGCCATTTACACACTCACATTCAGATTCCTTGTATATTTACATTGTTTCTGTACTGTAGAAGCTGAAATATGCAAATCCCTTCCTATCTTTATTTGAAGAACAGTATGATAAAAATGTCATTAATTTTTTCATGTATTTGGTGACAAACATTAAGATATGTTTGTATTATTTTAGCTCATTGATGGGTCTAAATTGCATATGTTGTTTTTCGAGGGTTCATTTTCGTCTGAATACAGGAATGGATATTCTCAAAATAAATTGATTTGATTCAGCAAAAAAGTAGCTTTTACCCCTCTGCCAACTTCTGGCCAAAGGGGTAGGTGTTGTAATGCTTTTGTTATTGGTCTGTCTGTCTGTCTGTCTGTTCAACAATATAATGACATTATGTGAAGAATGCACTGAGATATTTTCACTGGCCTTTCCAGTGACACTACAAGACTGTCATTATTGCGCAAGGAGGCAGAACTTTGCCAATTTTGAAAAGGAATTAGCAATTTGTTAGACATGTTTGTGTTATATTATGTTTTTGTTTGTTAAAAAATGATAATATTTGAGCATTAAGACCTGATGAATCAAATATAATACAAAACTGAAATTCATACATGGAAATTGGTATTTTTACAAAAAAATGGGATTGTTCAGAAGGACCGATAAAGGCTTCCGTTTCAAGCACTGGAATTTTCTGTCAACGATTTTTAATGATTCAGGCTTTACAGGTTAATTTCCATCTTCCATACTATTCTAATTATGTTTTATTTTGGTTCAGAAATTAGTGCTGGGCAGGGCTGAACAATTTCTCCAATTAATTTAATTATTCATTCATTCATCTTCTATACCCGCTTTATCCTCACTAGGGTCACGGGGGTCACATGGAGCCTATCCCAGC
>JAQQZY010152869.1:0-14324 GCA_030068375.1 Ostorhinchus rueppellii
TAAGTAGCTGGGATAGGCTCCATGCGACCCCCGTGACCCTAGTGAGGATAAAGTGGGTATAGAAGATGAATGAATGTTAGGATTAGTGGATTAACAGTTAAATCAGTAGATGCTTTTGGTCGACAATGGGTGTTTGGGTCATTATTATGGGCTAAACTTCTTTAAGATATTCATATATACAGTATCTGCAGGCTAACTGTTCATTTGTCGGTACATGTGACAATTCAGTATAAATAAATTGGCTGATTGTCTGCACTAGAGCAGCTTAAAGCAACCAATCAGTGCTAAGGAAAACGTAAGACACAAGTACTTTAATGCACAAAGAGTCAAATGTCATGGTGTATATTTTTTTTTATGCTTTGGCTCTAAAATTCGATTTGATTTAAAGCTAAATATAAAAACAGATTCCTTTGGTGTTCAATGAAATGGCTTTATACGATTCTACGTGTCTTCTGTTGCTTCAGCAAAAACTGAAAACTTTCTTCTGAAAAGCTGAAAATCTAAACTAAATCTAGTCAATTCCTCAACAAAAAATAAGACAATAACTGCCTATGCACTCACAATACTGAACTCTAAATGCAGTCATGTTTCCTGCCCCTTTCCAGTCTTCTTACATTTTACTTAATGTGTGACACTGTAGGAGTGTTCCTGTAATCTTGCATCCTCTGACATATTGACATCAGTGTTGAAAGTCATAAAAAAGGAGACATTAAATAGTCAGAGTTGCTTCTCACACAGTGCAATCCCTCTTTCACCGTAAAGGACTCTGACCTCCAGTGTCCCTCTGATTACAGTACACCATCGTACACTCACACTTGTCATTGTACAGTGCAGCCAGCGGCCCAGATACCTGCACCTGCTTTTGTTTTCTTAACTCTAAGGGCGTCAGGAAGTGGAGGTGCTACTTATCTGGGCCTCACTCTCCTCAGGGAGCCACGTGGGCACTTTTTTCTGATTACTGCGACATAGATATTGCTTAGAACACACTATGTCCGAAAAGGCTGCGCACATGCTGATTTTTTGGAGGTTGTTCGGATACATGCCAGGTGTAGATTACCGCCCCTGGCCCTCAGGTGACTTTCACAAGGTGTTGAGGCTCATCAGCTTATAATATAAGACAAAAGTCAATCATCTGTTTTTTTTTTCCCATCATTCGTGTTTCATTATAATTATTAATACAAACCAGCTTTCTAATCAAAATCATAGTTTCATTCTGTTATATGTAATGAAAATTCACACTCCTTTTAAATTCCACTCGCATCACTTCTAGTTGGCAGTTCATTACAAGGACTCAAAGAGGACTCTTAACCCCTAAGGACCCAGTGTGACATTTGTGGCTGTTCCCAAAGGAATTTTTCTCTATATTTAACCGTCCTTAAATAGTTTATCACCATTTATTGTAACATTATCTTCTGTGTTTTGAGGGGGGGGTTTTTTGTGTGAAATCAGGTATTTTTCAACATTTAATTCACTGATCATGTCGGTGTTCATAAAAGCTCAGATTAAAGGTGAGGATTAGTTTAAAAAAGAGAGAAAACTGAAGAAAAATTGAATTTTTCAGCAAAATATATAATTAACTGAACATAAACCAAGTGTGTCCATCCACTGTCATTGATCCAACTCCATGGGTTTTACTGGTGAATTAATGTTGCAGAAGATGACGGTGTTTCCATGGTAACTACAGAGCCTCTGAACGTCCAAATGGGTCCTATCTGATGAGCATGAAAAGATTAAAAAAACCCTGCATTTTACACCAATTATTATTTACATGTGTTAGTGGATCAACAGGGATTAAACAGTTTATATCGATGATTGGTCTTTATGATTTAACTGTCAAAGTAACAAAGAAGTTGCATCATAACGGATAAATGAGCTTATATAATATTTGCTTTTCACTGTGCCAAAATATAGCTTTAGGGCATTTGGGCAACAAGGAAATATGTTGTGTCATATTTAGAAGAGGAAAATGACAAAAGAAAAAGAAAACAGCGTCTACATGAAGTCAAGGTTTGGTCATGCTTCATCTTACCCCAGAAGAATGAGGACAGAAAGAACAATATTTACACTTTTGTCATTACCAATAGGTCTCTTTTATACATAGTTACATGGTGTGGTTTTTATATGAAATAGAATAAAATGATACACAAATATTCCAAATACTAACAATAATGTAATTCCACTGTTTTTCTTCCTCAAACTTTCACTTGCTCAAGAAGAAGACTCCTTTCTATACAGTATATTCCAACTGTGTAGTACGATTTTTCTTGCCAAAAGGAGTTATACTAGTCAAATTCCCATTGGGGAAGTAAAGACCTTCTCTGTGCCCTAGTTGTTGTAACTGCTGACTTGAGCACAAATATTATTTCGGGGACACCCAGCCCATCGTGGTTGCACTCCATCGTGTGAAAACCCCCTTATTCTTCTAAAGAATTGGAAACTGTAAAACAGCTGAGATGAGATGTTTATCTTAGATTAGACTCATTCCTCTTCCTTAAAATTTATCCTCCTGTAGAATTTGCTGTGTGAGGAGCGAGCTGGGAGGCACAGAACCTGCCAGGCGTTCCACTACTCTGCTATTGATTGGGCTGTGTTTGTTCATTACTGATGTACTTGGAAATCTGCTGGGCTTTGTGTTTCACTGGAAAGCAGGAGGTGGGGTGTGGGTGTGGGTGGGAGGGTGAGTTCCCTAGTCCCACCTGCCCCTGGTGAGTTATGCAACGGCAATGAGTTGGAAATCAGTACAAAAAAAGTACAAAATCTCAGTGCATAGTTGGGTAATGAGCCTATTTTTCACATGTACAGTCTGTGTATTTCACAGGAAAGTATGAGCCACAGCTACAGACAAGACATGAACACACCTCCCATTTTAATAAATAGCTGCTAATAGGACATTTCACAACAATGGATTCATCACAGTGCATTTGACTCATGGAAATGTTCATATTTGACAACTTTAAATCCCAAACGTAACAAAATGTTAAATGCATCCACAGTAAAGCCATCTTTATTCAGTACTTCTCCCTCCTCGTGTCCACTGATAGTTATAAGCTGAAGGTAAATGCTCACCATTGGCTTTATGGTCTAAGACTATAAAGCTTTTGGAGTTTCTGGCAACACCAGATCATTTCAGATCAATCAAATACCAGATCAACTTAAGTCTGAGAAATAGAGGAGACTGACTTGACAAAGCAGAATTGAACATTAAATTTATGTAGCTCAGACTGCACACCCAGTCCCTGGATCCCAGTGTGAAAACAACTTTATGTCTTCCGGTAGAGTACAATATTTAATGGGATTAAATTTAGTGTTGGTGGTGGGTTTTTGCATTTGCAAAGGAATGTGTTACAATGAACAATGGCAGACCTCTAACAGCAAGGACAGTCTCTTTACAAAGATGTCGTTGGTGTTAGAAGTGTCCAGCTCAGGCAGTGTTGAAGCAAACACACACACAATGTCTCTGACCAAAGTAATTACACTGCAGCTGAAGAGGGAGTGGTGCCCAGGGCCAGGACTCTGATGCCAGTGCACTTCTACAGTTGAACTCTTCTTCCTCTTGGACTGCATGAATAAAGGTGGTTTGACCATGTAGTTGATATTTGTCTTATAGAAGGACACCAAAAAGGACTGCCACTGTTTAATATACTGCTGTAACATTATGAATATGCAGAACATTCATTCATTCATTTTCTGAGTTGCTTAATTCTTTAGAGGGTCTCAGGGATGCTGATCCTACCCCAGTTTTATGCAGAACAATATAATGCATATGTTCATTCATAGCTGCATAGTTTTGTAGGTTATATGTTTGGGTTTTCTCCTTTTCATCCAGAGAAGGTTAAGGGTTGGGGTTCCTTTGACCAGATGTTTCAGAGAAAAACATTTGTAGGATAAACTACATCTGATGGTTTCCCCTGAAGGTGCATCAGAAGTTTGAGTTACTTCAGTTGTCGTCCGTCTCCTGCTACTTATCCTGGTTTCTGTTTTAGCTAACACTGTTACTTAAAAAGAATCCCTCTGCTCATATTTAACCTTTTTGGAGATCAACCAAACATCTTTGAATGAACTATTTCACTTTTTATATAAAATAATAATTTTTCAAGTGAAATCAAACTAATTTTCTCTTCATGAAAAGCTGGGGGAATGGCTGACATTCAGGGAAAAATGTGTCTATGAAGGGACTGAAACACATTCTGACACAAACACAGGTGGTGCTTTTCATTTGTTTGTTTTCTGTTTCTTTTCTTGCTCCTTTCTTGTACCTAATATTAGCATTTGTAGTCATTTTATGTGTATAAATTATATATTTTTGATTGAAAACTACTTTATATTTGTAGTATTTGAATTTGTTTCTCTAAATATGCTTCTACTTTTTAAATTGTATTTGCTATTTTTTTGTTAGCAACTGAGGAACTTCTATTTTTCACGCCTGAATATCACAATATAGTCCAAATAATGTCTTTCACAGACATTTGAGGGGCTCCTGCATTACTGTTGTAGGTTATTGTTGTAGTGTTGTAATGTAACCCCATGGGACCTCCTTGATATGGTGTTCAGCATTTTTGTGGTTAATGTTAAAAGTAAAATTCCAAATGTAGAAAAGCAGTTGGAAAACCACAAAGTCAGTTTCACTAAATAGCACAGATTCACTCATGCTCTCTTGAACCACTTGTGTTTATAACTGTATAACTTACAGTTCCTTTGTATTGCTATAAAACTTTTAGTTGGTATTTTTCTCATAGCTTTAATCTTGAAATGATTTCAGCAGCTTCCAACACTAGAGGGCAACATTGTAGAGTGAATTGACATACTATGGTGCGTCTCACTTATTGCACTACAAATGTTTCAGTATTTCATTTATCAGCATTAGGCAGAGTGAACTGGGAGGTCTCAAAGCACAGATGTCTGATAAAAGATGTAACACAATACAGCTATGACCGTGCATGATTAAAAAGTAGTAGGGGCACGTTTTATTCTGGTATTGCATGCTTAGGAGCTTTCTGGAAGGGAAGCCTGTAATGAAAATGAAACCCTACAGCTCATTTAAGTTCTGTACATTTGTTCCTCGTCCACTGACAGGGTTTGACCTGGGTGGTCAGGTGGCCATTGGCTTCTCCCACTGGAAGAGTCCTTTCCCACCGAGCAACCACAACCTTCCCAGTCCAGACTGTGTTCACTCCGAGGCCTCCGCTGTCCCACCTATCAGCGACCATCTTGAACCGGCGTCCTGCCCAGCATCCCTGTCTATCACCCCCCTACCAACCTGCAGTGGCAGTCAGGAGACGATCTGTGACAGCAGTACAAGTATGTGGAGACAGTATAAACAGCATATTTATCCATCCATCCTCACCTGATATAGTAAGGCACAGACTGATAGGCATTAAATATACATGCTGCTCCATATTGTACCAGTAGGGCCATTAGTGAAGATAAAACAGTGTGTCTATAAATGTGAATATCAATTACCATTAAACTGAATTTTTAATGAGTTCAAAGTTCACAGTTTTCCAGCTTAGTCATGGACATACATCTAATCACACCATAGCTGAGCACTGTACTCTGTGATAATAGGTGGAATTCAGACAGGAATTAATAATGCCTGTAGCCTGATGGGGACTATTTTCACTCAAGTGTTTGGTTTATTATGGCGTTATTACAGAGGGACAGTGTGTTAGTGGGAGTGTGGAGTGGTAATTATGACATGTTTATCATTCTGACAGAACATGAGTAACAGTGTGGCTTATAGTTGTCCATGACAGAGGGTTGTGATCTATCAGACAACCCCTATCAATACATGTTTCCCATGAGGATCGTGGTCTATTTTCACAGAAACACACATTAAACTACCCACTAAATAGCACAAAAATTAAATGCTTTAGGGTAGTTTTTGCTAATCGTTTCAAACTACTTTGTCCATAATGTGTGTGTGCCCTTGGGTGTTCGTCAGATCCACGCACTACACTGATGCTGTCATCAGTACCAACTGTCATGGTTTTTGTCGACAGCAACACTGACACAGCCAGCCCTTTTTTCTGATTGGCCACTGTCACAGCAGCTTGATCTCTGATTGGCTGCCAGGGAAGACTGAATAAGAATGCCAATGAGCAGTACCAACCTCACCTCTCTCTCTCTCTCTCTCTCTCTCTCTCTTTCTCTCTCTCTCTTTTTCTCTCACTGTAAACAACCTGCTCATGCTTTTTTCCTCCAGAGAAGATGTATGACAGGTTTTTCTGCTGCTTGATCCTTGCACACTATGACAGATTGGTCTCTAAGTGTGTGTGTGTCTGAGAGTGTGGAGACATTTGATCAATTGATGCAGTGATGGAGAGTAAGGAGTAAAAAGTGGGGATGCAGGTTTCCCTCGTGGGACATCGTGTTTGTTTGTTTGTTTGTTTTCCCCTCTGCGAGGTCGTCTGCACGTTGGAGTTGGGGGGGAGGGGTGACCGCTGTGTGTGTGTGTGCGAGTGAGTGTGTGTGCATGAGGAAGAGTCTTCTGGCTGTTTTGGCATCTGCTGCGACTCAGCTAGGAAGCCCTCACCGTTTCCTTTCTGAGGGGTGAAGACTCCTCTCTACCTCTCTCCACCTTCACACGGTGAGTGTTGACAAGTTGTCTTCGAGCTACAGCAGCTTGTTCTCCTCAGTGGATGTGTGTGTGTGTGTGGTTTTTTTTTTTTTTTTGCTGCAGTGCTCTGTGTCATGTGTCTTACTCACTCTCCTGTTTACCCTGCTTCATCTCTTTTACACAGTTCCCTGTGACCATGGAAGCATTTGACCTTCACATGTACACACACATTTCCTCTCTCTTACACTCTCTCTGCTGTGTCCAGGTCATACATATAATTTATTTCATACACTCGACTTCTTCAACATCCGTGGTGCGTCGGTTCTATGCCAGAGAAATGGGTCATGCCTCTGTGATGAGTATGTGACTGTGTGTGCCGTGTCCGTGTCGTCGGATCACCACTAGCAGCTCAGCAGGCACGAAATCTCCACTGATTGCCATGAGGAAGACTGTCTGTGTGTGTAACCCCTTCTCCACCACCACTGGCATGATGGGTTCATTCAAAGAAAATGAATCAGTCTTTGTCTCAAGTGACTTGACACCCAATCCCTTGGGCAAAACATCAACCCCCGAACACCTTTTCTTCTTCCATTTCCCTTTTTAATCTATTATTCTCTGCTCTGCATGAGCTATCATCGCTACACAGGGCTGTGCCAAACAAGGACACTCATTGCTATGGATAAAAGGGCTTTTAGTTTTATTTATATATTTCACATAAATTAAACTCAAAGATCCACAGTCTTTTAAGTGTCCATAAAGTGTGTCCTACTGATACTAAAACAGTCAGTGCAGTTGAAGTTCTGGAAGTGGTGAAACACAGATGAGAAAAGTGGAGAATTATATGAACACATTTCATGCAAAGATAAAGATAAAAATAAACAATAAAAAGTGAAAATGAGGAAAAATTAAGATGAAGGTCCCAAGCCACATCTATTCCTCCCACAATGCATCTTGATGGTGTCTTTTGTTTTTCCCTGGCCCTGTTTACTGCAGTGGGACAGTGTGTGGGTGGAACTGACTTGAAATAAACTGTACATGTTTATCTTCCTGACAGAACGTGTCATCTGCTTGAACAGTGTAGCTCACTATTGTGTTTTAACAGCTTCTGGTAAACAATATTGGATTAACATACTGCATTAGCACAGGCAGGTTCAACGTCATTATTTGTATTTAATGGGATTTGGTGACTGTAAAAATCTGAAATATCATCAGGTTTCTTGTTATTCTTTATTCTAATTCAGGATCCAGGGAGGCTACTTTTTCTTTTGTACCCATAATGGACTAGAATGACAACCATGTTTTTAGGGTTAATGTGCTGTCGAGTAGAATGTGAGGCCTCTTAAGGTTCTTTTATTCACCTTTCCCTGCTGGATAAGACTGGATTTACCAAGCAGATAACAGAAATACAGGTTTAGAAGGTACATATTGATATTGGGAAGAATCCAGCCCTGCTTATTCTGCTGAATTGAATGTTTAATGTGTAATAAACATTCATATAGAACTAAAGTTACAAGCAGGTATTTACTAATGACACATCTTTACAGTATAGATGATTACATGCACTCACTCATTGTGTTTAAGTACTGTCCCTTCATTAATGCAATGAAATGTGAAATTCGAACTTTTTTCGGAAGCACGTTAGACTTCTGTTACTTCAGTTTCCTTAAAGTTTTCATTTAACGACATATATCTCCATTGGTCGGTCGGTCGGTCCATCTTGTTATTTTTAAATGAAATATCTCAGGAACAGCTTGATTTAATGTCTTTAATGTCTTAAAATTTAACGCAATGGTTCCTTGAAATGAATAACTGAAAAGATTTTAACTAGAACTCAGATATCAAGGTCACTGTGTCCTCAAAAAAACATGAGAGATCAGTATGGATAGATTTAGCTCCAACGATGGTGGAAACATCTGACTGAACTTATAGTTCACAATGTCAGAGTCAGCATCCATCCATCCATCCATCCATCCATCCATCCATCCATCCATCCATCCATCCATCCATCCATCCATCCTCCCCCTCAATAGGGTTATGGGGAGAGTCAGAAACATCTTTAAGAAAACTCAAGCAGGAATTTCAGTTCAGTGACGTAGACTACGCTCTACTATAGTCATGACCATGTAATGCTTCCATCGGCTAGAGGATAGTACAGGTGTTGAATTACACATCAGAAGTACAGGGTGTACCCCGCCTTCGCCCTCAAGTAGCTGGGATAGGCTCCATGTGACCCCCATGACCCTAGTGAGGATAAAGCGGGTTCAGAAGATGAATGAATGAATGAAAGTACACATCCATGAACATCTACATCTTCTAAACAGTTTGTTTCCTCTTCTTTTGCTTTTGTTAAACCTAAACCCTGATGACATTAGCTGAGTAATTTCCTCAGACGTCATAAATCTCCATCCTGAACCACAGATCTCATTACTCTACGGAGCAGTGCAGTACTCCTCGTTACTAAAACGACCTTGATAATATAATTAGTGGACTGCCCCTTTAAATCAGCATGAGATATGCAAATCGTGTGACATAACGGCTGGTTAGCTGACAGAGAGCTTTATTTTCAGTAGGAAATGAAATCTCACCAACTGCATTTTTTCTGGTCGATAGATTTCGGGTCTAACATCTGAAATACCACGGTCAGTCATTTAATTAAATGTCAATATCTAATCCAATTTTGGTGTTTATCTTATAAGTTACATTCACTACCTCAAAATAAGATGAACATCCTACAATGTTGATGAATTATGTAACTGATACACTGCAATAACAAGTGTAGCCTACTTATTTGCACACATTAATTTTCGTGAACTACTTGTTCTGTATACTGGAGGTCGTGATTCCAAAGTTTTTTCAGTTGTAAATTATTTATGTTATATACTGTACATGAAAGGAGAATCACATTGCAACTGACACAATGAGATCAACTGTATCATTTAGTATTCAATGCTCTGCCAGTTCTCTTTAAAGATAAAAAAAATACCTAAATGATTTAAATGGTGACGAGTCTTTGACTTGAACAGAATGAGATGATTTTATTGAATATAAATGAGTGAATGAGCAGGAGGTCAAATTAACACCTGCTGACATGAACACTTGTATTTTTACTATGCCTCCTGAAGGGAAGGCAAGGGGTATTGTTTTTGGTTCGGTTTGTTTGTTTCTTTATTTCTTTGTTTGTTAACAATTTAACAGCAAAACTACTGGGTGAATTCATACCAAATTGGGATTATCAGTGAAATAAAATTAATTTCACAAAATAGATGTTACATTTTAGGAAAGGAATTTTTTATGATTTAAAAAAACAAAAAAAGACAATCTTCCCATTTACTTATAATGGGTGAAATACGTGTAAGGGGAGGGGTTTGTGGTGTCTGGTACCACTTATTTTCATATTTCATTTGTTTGCATGCACTGTATTTGTTGATGCTTATCCACACTGTTTGAAGTGTGTTTCATATAAGTGGAGGACACAGGACACACTGGTTAAGGTCACTCATGGAACATTAATGGTCAGTGTCTTTAACCATTCTGCTACTGGGTGTTTGTGTTTAAGGTATTGGTAAGTAAATTATTTCTCTGAAGCTTCCATTTGGAATAAAATACAGGATAATTTTTCATGTGTGCTAGCAAGTACATCTATGTATGTCTCGGAAAAAATGTTAGACCATCAAAAGTCATCAAAAACAATGATTATGCAATCCAGTGCTAACTCTTGTGTGTATCATGTGACTAAAACAGACAGAATAGAAAACATGGAACGTCTCAAAGCACTGTTTTTGTCAGAACAATGCCATAGATATTGAGTGAGTTTGGTTATCATCAAGAAAACCATTTAAAACTGCTCGATATCAGCTCTTAAATTAAACTCTTATGAGCTATTTTTGTTGTTATCATTATGTTTGTCCAAACAAATATACTTGTCGTTGTACCAGGCATTGAAATGAAAAGGAATCAAAGAAAACAAGGGTGGGCTACTATTTTTTTCTGTGACTATATATGCTGCTGTGTGTTTGTTACAGCGGCATACATGGAATATTCTATCTACAAAATATCTGGACTTGAAAGGATTAAATGTCTCAGCTTATTTGTCCCACAAATATTTTAGTGTCTTCCCTGTCTTCACAATAATTAAGTGTATATTCTAACTTCGCTGGAACATACACTTGTCATTTAGTTATTTATACATCCATAAGAACTAGTGATGTTTCTGACCAGCTGTGTGGATCCTTCTGCTCTGCATCAGAGTGGCTCCTCACCTGATACTGAATGCCAAAACAACACGTTTCAATCTGTTTCTCAGAAAATAAATGAAAATAAAAATAATACATTTTGATAAACAAGTAAAAAAAACAAACATCTTTCCCAGAACCTACCTATCAGATATTCTTACACCTGTCATATATGGTCACAAGCCATACAATTAACTATAAGTCATATCAAAGTGCTATCAAAAATAGTGGAAATATTGGGAAAATGCTCTGTATCCAGCTTTAAAAGTATTAATAATAAAGTATAAATAAAAATGAAGTCATTAGTGAGGATGAAATATTAAATGTTTAGGAAACATCTTAGACCCACACCTACATTTTCATTAAAAAAGGTGAACAATATCTGCAAAAAAAAAAATCTACCTATTTTTCATGTGGTTTCCAGTGCATCTGTGTATACAGTTGTCTCTGCTGTAGCATGTCAAGGCGACTTTGAACAATTTTAAAAGAGAAACAGAGGAAGGTGAGTTTCTTATGAAACAAAACAAACGCTGCTTTTTTTCTTCACTAACTCACTGATGTTTTGACAGGAGCAGCCTCCCGTACGTCTATCTGCTGCTAAAGCTCTGCGACCATGTGACCTCAGTTATGTCTTGGGTTACTGATCTGCCAAAGGGCCTTTAAAGTTTGATGGATATATTGTTTGAATCGCCACCGTCTTGGAACAGCTAGGCTAACGTAGCATATGTCCACAGAGAGCCAATATTTATAGTAAGCAGTTCTCTTTCCTGTTAATGAGGCGATATTGTGGTGGTGTGGGTGCTGAGGAAACGGGGTCAGAGTGTCTTGAATAGAGGGAGGTGAAGCTAATAAGCTCCTACTGATCCCCATAGTCATTACATATAGTATATTTATGTGTGAGAAATGTAAATGAACAAAGACAAGGCTGTTTTCTCACATCTTTTAATTACCAGATTCAGTTTTATTAACTGTACATAACCTACAATCGATTGATGTTCTGGGGGAAAAAAGCCGCACATCATCTTTATCTCTGACTTCTGCAACTCCTCTGTCAGCATGATGAAATGTTTACTACCACTCTAAGCAAAGGAAGAGGAAGTGGAGCGCTGAACTTTACTAGTGTAAAATTTATTGTGTTTCGCGTCCTTAGGCTCCACTGTTCCAAAGCATCAGCGGCTTATTAAGAGCTGAGACGCTTCCCTACCTCTGTCTCTCTCTCTGTACTACAACTCAGCAGAAAAATTCAGCTGAGTCACCTTTGCTGTCACACAATTGGGCGTGCAGACCTCTAAGACGGCCACCCCCCTCGACTGAAGTCCTCCTGCTCTCCAGAGAACTGAAAGTGAGAGATATAGACTTATTTAGATAGAGTTGATTTAAGCTGTTTTGCTAAGCTTTGAATAATTTCTCCTCCCGGAGGAGACCGTCTGGTTGACAAATAGAGCCAATTATCTTACGTGTTCCCATGGAGGATATCTATCTTTTCAAGTTCTCTCAAGGTTAATCCTTATTAAGGACTTAAAGTTACTGAGCTGTCCTGTTTCTTTTCCTTTTCTTGTGACCTTTTTGACTTGGCATATTTCTTTCTCACACTCTCATTTTCGATTTTTCACTCCAGTGGTAACTTTTTGAAATTTTTTTTTATACAAACAACCACCAAGTCCAACCTTTCTGTGTGGAGTTTGCATGTTCTCCCTGTCTCTGTGTGGGTTCTCTGCAGGTACTCCAGCTTCCTCCCACCATCCAAACACATGCACTGATAGGTTCACTGGTTCATCTTAGTCGCCCATAGGTGTGAATGTGAGTGATTGGTTGTTCGTCTCTATATTTGGTGACTCATCCAGGGTGTACGCCACCTTCATCCATAGATACACTGTCAAAAGTAGAACATTGAATCAACTTAAACATTTTTCTTCAATAGGTCACACATAAAAAAAAAAAATTGTTGAGTGAACCAAATTAAATGACATCAAATTACATTATATAATTTCATTTGGTTCACTCAACTAATTTTTTTTTTTTTTTGTGTGACCTATTGAAGAAAAATGTTTAAGTTGATTCAATGTTCTACTTTTTACAGTGTAGTTAAGATATGCTCCTGCACCTCTTGTAACCCTAGTGAGGATAATGCGATTCAGAAGATGACTGACTGACGACTACCAAGGAAAAGTGTGAGACACAAATGAAAGTTAGCCTGGAAAGTTCTGTCGACAAAATAACTGGACTAGAAATGATTGAATGGAGCTGTGTCAATATTTGTCCCACTATACTTTTAGTCTCTGCTCTGTCTTCTTTAGGATGAATTAAGTGTGCATTCTAGTTTAGTTGGAACATAAACCTGTGGTATTATCTGTTTTTTATCCATCAGTAAGAACAGCTTGTGGGTTTGCTGACCAATTCTCTGCATCCTTCTGTAAATCTCTGAATGCTCTGAATCAGGGT
Source organism: Ostorhinchus rueppellii (assembly GCA_030068375.1). Classification (NCBI taxonomy): domain Eukaryota; kingdom Metazoa; phylum Chordata; class Actinopteri; order Kurtiformes; family Apogonidae; genus Ostorhinchus; species Ostorhinchus rueppellii. Next base: position 13,231 of record JAQQZY010152869.1, read on the forward strand.
GACTTGAATCTTCCCACCTCCAATGGATGTCAACAGATAGGGGTAGGCTGCGGGTCAGGAGGCAGAGCTGCAGTCCGATAACTGAAGGGTTAGCGCTTCAAATTCCACCATTGTGTCCTGGAGCAAGGCACTTTACACACCTTGCCTCCAGTGTCACTCCCACTGGTGTATGAATGTTTGGTGGTGGTGGTGGGATCGGCATCAGTCTATCCCAGGGCAGCTGTGGATGCACATGTAGTTCACTACCACCAGTGTGTGAGAGTGAACGACTGGGCGCCTCGAAAAAAACTATGAAAATCAAATCCATTATTATTAAGAAAAAAAACAGTTTCAGTCTCTTTTGCTATAAATAATTGGTGAAAAAAAACCAACTGTAAAACAAAAAAATAAATGATATGTGAGTCTGATAATGTTAAATGTTCAGGAATGATCTTAGACTTGTTACATTTTGATAAACAAGTGAATAATATCTGCAAAAAACATTTTTACCAGAACCTACCTATTAGACAGTCTTACACCTGTCCTACTGTATAATGCCATGGGCACAAGCCATACAATCAACTATAGACCAACATCAAAATGCTATAAAAATGGGAAAAGTGCACTGCATTTAGCTTCAGAAGAGTTAAGGCTTATTTTTAACTGTCCACATGTACAGGCCTCGTCTTTACTAATGAATCTGAACAGAGTCAGTCCACAGGCCTCAGGAAAGGATAACCATTGCATTCCATGGTGTAAAATGTCATGTGGACGATCAGCCTTTCCTGTTATAGGAGCAAAATGGTGGATCCACTACCAACTGGGAAGAAAACACAACAGAATTTTAATGTTTTCAATAGAGGTGTTCAATTATGATTATTCAGTTATGCGCTGTTCTCACAGGTGATATTTTCTGATAAACTGTACTGTTTTTCCTACATATATTTGCAGTGTATCTTGATCATTTTGCTACTTAAAACAATGCATCTGGTACTTTTATTCATGTTTCTATAATGGTTAAATTACCAGTGTATGACTGATCTTTTTATCCAAACCATATCTTTAATGCTAAAATAGAACTATTGTTACTATCCATACATTTTCCAGTTTAATAT
>JAQQZY010152911.1:0-14317 GCA_030068375.1 Ostorhinchus rueppellii
CGCTCTGCGAAGGGGGTTTGCGGCTACGCAGACGCTCTGCGTCAAGTCGATACGGAACCATAAATCAGCCTTTAGCCAATCATCTTTTCAGGCTGTTCTCTGGCCCCTCCCCTCCCCCCTTACCAAAAGGAAAAAAAAAACAAAACCCACACACACACACACGCAGCTCTTGTGTCTGTGTGAAGCAAGTCAGATGACAGCTCCAATGAGTAGCTTCAGTAACGGCGTGTTAGTGACGGAAACGGCGTAATAACGATAAAGTAATTAGTTAGATTACCCGTTACTGAAAAAAGTAACACCGTTAGTAACGGCGTTTATTTTAGTGCCGTTATTTCTATCACTGAACATGACACATACATGTGAAAGCTTTTTTACTGTACAGACGATGCAAAACATATACATTTTCTATCTGTGCACACACATCAGACTCATTTTGGATTAGAATATTTATAATATCCTACCATCAATTTCCTAATACTAGTGTCCACACCTGCCGAGAAATATCCACTTCTGATAGGATCCACCAAAATAATGGTGGTGCTTTATGAGTATGATCTTATTTTAGTGATTTATGTGTGGTTTTAGAACGGACTTTATTGTGTTTTATGTATAGTTTTATTGTGGATGTGTGGCTGTGATTTCTATTTTGTGTAACTTCAGCTGCTGCTGTCTGGACCAGGACAATCTGGAAAAAGAGATTTTTAATCTCAATGAGCTTTTAAGGTTATAATAATAATAATCTTAATCATAGTAATAAACAAAATGTAAGGTAAGCCTGGATATGAATGGTTTCATTAGAACCATAGTTGAAACCTACAATTCAAAGAAGTTTAGAATCATATCTACAGTGTACAGACACCTAAAGGAGAGAAAAGGGAATACAAGCACATATGTAAAACTGAAATGGGAAAGAGAGCTGGGAGGGAATTTTTCAGGAGATGAATGGTTAAACATTTGGCGAACACAGCAGACATCTACATCATCATGGGTTTGGAGATTATATTGTTAGAAAAACCTGATTAGGTTCTTTATCACACTCAGAATTAGACAAAACCACACATCAACACCACAGCCATGTTGGAGAAAATGTGGAGAAAAGAATGTAGACCGCTTACATGTATTCTGACTTTGTTCTAAAATAATTTATTTTGGGGGGAATATTCACCAGGAAATTACTAAAATTCTGGGCTACAATAAACCAAAGTCAAGTGTATGATTGTATCTGGGTCACATGTCAGGCAATGCTGTATTAAAGGAGATTAAAACGGATATTTACTGAAGATTTTGTTCGCAGCCTGTAAGAAAGCAATCACAAAGAAAATGGTACAAAGCAGATCCACCAACAGCAGGACTGGAAAAAAACTGAATGAGATCTATGGAATGGAACTGTTGACCCATAAGATAAAGACTCAAGAAGGTCAGTGTGGAGAAAAGTGGGAGTAATGGTCGGTTTATACAATGACAGGATGAGGACGAGCTTATGGATAAAACTGGAGCAAACTGGAGAGCAGGGCTGTCAAACTCATAGTTCAGGGGCCACATACAACCTAATATGGGGTAAAGTGGGCCGGAGCAGTGAAAAAATGTAAATAATAGGTTAAGAAGTGTCGAGTGAAAAAAAAGTAAAATTCCATGATGAAAATGTTTACATTTACGAATTGTATGCAAACATAACATGAACAAATATGAACAACCTGAAAATTCTTAAGTCAAATAAGTTATTATATTATTATATTATGCCTTACTTTATCATTTATACATATGAATCACAGCTTGGAGATCAGAGTGGATCAACAAATACACAAAACATTAACTAACTTCAGAGCATTATTAAAATTCCACATACTTCTCAAGACATTGCAGGTTATTCACTTTTTTAAAATTGTTTTTATAAAAGGCTAGTCTGTAAATGTAAACATTTTTGTGTCATTTCACTTTTTTTTCACACTAAAACAAAGAGAAAACTGCAGTTTTCATTATTTACAGGTTATGATGATAGTATTTTACTGGTCTGACTCACTTCAGATTGAATTGACCTAAAATAATTTTAACATCCATGATTGTTTATATCGTCAGTGTAATTTTTACATTTCACAAATTCATCCCAGGGGTCAGATTGAACTCTTTGGCGGGCCGGATTTGGCCCCCGGGCCGCATGTTTGACACCTGTGCTGTAGAGGTGTGGCAATCCACTGTTCAGTTTCTTTTGAGTTCTCTATTTATTTACTTTATTTTTTTTCTTCCTTCTGTATATCCATGTCTGTTTCATGTTCTTAAAAATTATCAATAAAACAAAGTGTTACAATAATAAACAAAATGATCGCTGTACCTTCAGAGTCAAAACACACAGTGTTGATAAAACTGCTGTGACCCTCAAACTCCTGCAGGAGTTGTCCGTTCACATCATCCATGTCAAGCCTCCACACTCGCACCACGCTGTCGTAGCCCCCGGTTACCACCAGCTTCTGGGCTGAGGGGTGGTACTGAGCACAGTACACGAAAGATGGATGAGGGAGCACCTTCTGGGCAGTTGGTGAAAGCCCCTCAATGTTCCACTCTCTGTAGGGTTGAAGAATAGAAAAATATGCTCTCAATAATAGTCTTAAAACCAGGGTTTGGACATGTTCAAGCAGTTTTAAAGGTCATCTTCAAATGTTTCCAGCACAGACCCCCTATCGCTGGGGTCAAATACAGGAATACATACACTCAGGTCTATTTATTTCACTTTTTAATCACAGAGAAGTGCTTTGAATTATGCCAGAAACATCTAAAATTATGTCTCAAAATAGTAAAAAGTTTAGAAATGAAAGGAAAACACAAAGTTTTATCCAAAATAAGGAAGCCACTTTGCATTTTTCAGACACAATCGCACTGAGACAAAGATTAAGTTAAAAATGTACCTGGATTCAACCTGAGCACTACAACGGGGTATTAGGGCCACACTGTGGAAAAAAAGATTGGGAGAGGATGTCGAGAATAAAGTCAAAATATTGATGTACTGACCACATACCAATACCAACAAAAAAACCCCAAAAAACAATGTGGTTAAATGTCACCAAAGTTCATGTGGACATCTGTAGTCATGTCCACTTTCACCTCTGCAAAAAAAAACTAAACATAGTTTAATCTTACAGTTCTGTTCACTCATTATTTCATTCATTTTCTGGACCAGTGGTGAAGGCACCGGAGCCTCTGCAGCTTCACAGATGTTCACCGTAATCTGGTGATGTTTGATGCTCTTTTCAGAAATGAATGAACTGAGCAGACAGGAACTAAAGCTGATGTGTGTGTCGGACGGTTAGTGTTTTTAACGTTCACTTCCCTATACTATTCTTGTGTCTTTGTTTTATTCTTATATTTTTTTCTACAAATGTCTTCATCTGATGTCTTCTTATGAATCCTAATTTCTAACATTATGGGTCAATTTACCCGCAGTAATCTTTGATTTCAGCACCACGGACAAAGTACGATCCCAACCACATCAAATGCCCATCATTCTAAAAGACTAAGGGCCAGATTTACTAAAGGTTTGCATGTGTAAAAACGTGTGCAACTGGACTGTGCAAGGAAAAACATGCTGTTTTACTAACAGTAAATTCTCCAGAGGCTCCGGTGTTTCCGCAACCGGTCTAGAAAATGAATGAATGAATGAATGAATGAATGAATGAACAGAACTGCAAGATTAAACTATGTTCAGTTTTTTTTTGCAGAGGTGAAATTAGACATGACTACAGATGTCCACATGAACTTTGGTGATGATCACTGTTCTGGGACTTTAAACCACATTGTTGTTGTTTTTTTTATTAATTATTTAAAAAATGAAAAGCGTTTAGATTGTCCCTCTTCTTCCACTAGTGTCGGACTGAAACAGTAACAGCACAAACAAACACCACCTTTTCTGCTCAGTTTTGAGGAAGTGGGGAGCTGGCTGACCTTGGAATGACCTATAAAAGAATTGTTAATACCTCAAAAACCATAACAGCACAAACGAACATAACAGAACAAACGAAGCACAAACGAATGAGACTACTTATCCAGAGATTTCCGTTGGGTGAGGGGGGCAACTTCATGCAGGTAATTACAGGTGCCAACAATTGCACAGCATCATGAGTTCACTTTCAGATGATGTAGGCTTACAAACGTCAGCACATGGTCAATACGTTAATATTTCAACTTTATTGTCAACATTTTGACTTTATTCTTGACATCCTCCCGCAGTTTTTTTTCACAATGTGGCCCTAATACTCCTTCGTAGAGAACACCTGGGAATTTACCTTTTAAATAAAGTTTAGTTTTTCAAAATGCATCACCTCTCTGTAAGTAGCTTTAGTTATAATTTCAAGCTGAAACTAAAATTCAAGCACTTTTCAGATCGTTAAAACAAAATATTGAAATTCAGGCATTTTCAAGGATTTCAAGCCCCTGCACAGACCCTGTAAAACCCAGTCCACATCATGCAGCTTCAGAGCTCCCATAAACGGAAACAGTCCAACACAAAGTAAGAGCACCAACTCCCTCTAGAGGAGCTACTAAAAACTGCACATCAGGACTGGACTGTCTCATTCACTCTGTATCAGTTCTATTCCTTACATTTATTTCACACATAAAGACTCAAACATCCACTGTCGATCAAAAGCATCTATTCATCTAAAGTGTCGATTCACTAATTCTATCAATACATGTAAATAACTAGTGTAAAATACAGTTCTTCATCTTTTCATGGTCATCAGATATGACCATATTTGGATGTTCAGAGGCTCTGTAGTTACCATGGAAACACCGTCATCTTCTCCAACACTGATTCACCAGTAAAACCCATGGAGTTGGATCAATGCCAGTGGATGGACCCACTGGGTTTATGTTCAGTTCATGATCAATCTGACTAAAAAAGTCACTTTTTCTTCAGTTTTTTTCTGTTTTGATATAATAACCTTTGATTTTACTCTGAGTTTTTATGAACATCTACCCAATCAGTCAATTAAACATGGAAAATACATCACTTCCACTGAAAAAAATGCAAAATCAAGAGGGTAGGACGATAATAAATGGTGATAAATCACTTAGAAAAGATTAAATAAAGAGAAAACTTCATTTGGGAACTGCCACACAAGTCACACTGGGTCCTTATGGGTTAAAACAAATGCAGAGATACTTACCTGACAGTTCCATCAGAGGAGGCAGACAACAGTCTGGTGTCATCTCTGGACCAGCACAGATCATACACTATTTTGAGATGCCCACTGAAAGCAGCCAACACTTTGCCTGAAGGGATCTCATACACTGCAACAGCATGGAATGTTATTTAACAGTATATTTTTGTGAATTTGTACATACTACTACGATGTTTACAACTACTACACAAACTGTAAGTTAATTAGAGGTTTTTGTGCCTCAGCATACGTGCAGAGCTGTGCACTGATGAGGCGCTGCTTACCTACAACAGGGAAAGCATCTCTGTCAGCACAAGCAGCAGCCAGTTTGGTCCCAGAATTAGAGAAGAGCACCGTGAAGCAGCCCATCTGACCGCCACGCAGCGACAGCACTGGCCTGTTTGGAATCCTACAAACCTGAAGCACAAAGGGCCATGTCAGCTGTGTGTAGGTGAACGTACATGAAAACTCCTGTCATGTGGACTCGTTTTAAGCCTAAGATGGAGGTTCTAAAGATATATGTTTAACAATAACCACAGTAATGCATGTTACTAATGGGTGTGTTTCATACTCCACACCTTACAAGGCACAGTGGAAAAAAGCAAAACAGATACACCTTCAAAAACAAGGTGGTGAAGGTGTTATATACCATTATTTAGAGTAAGTCAGAGCATTTATATTATAAAAGCCAAGTGGCCTCTATGTGTGTGTGTGTGTGTGTGTGTGTGTGTGTGTGTGTGTGTGTGTGTGTGTGTGTCTCGGGGAATCACACAATCCATAACAGAGAACAGAGCTGACTCCTGCAATTTGGAAGATTTATGTATTTTGGGTCAATGTAGACAGTAGTGAAAACAGCAAGGTGATAGGCCCAATATTTTGGGAAATGGTAATTTTGGAATACTCCTTACAATCATGTTGCTACACCCAGAACACTTTAGCGGTGACTGCTGGACAAACGTAGTACAGCATGTACACAACAGCAATCCTGGTCCTCGAGGGCCGGTATCCTTCATGTTTCAGATGTGTTCCTTTTCCAACACACCTGATTCAAATGATGAGTCGATCATCAAGCTCTGCAGAAGAATGAGAACGACTGTCAGGTGTTCTGGAAGAGGGTACCATCTAAAACCTGCAGGATACCGGCCCTCGAGGACCAGGACTGCCCACCCCAGATCTAGACCCTGTGGATCCCCACAGGTCAACGAGCTACTTACATACACTAATATAAGCCCTGACAGGTCTGTGGGGATCATTCAGGACGTAGGATTTATTTTAACCCTTGTGTTTTCCTTGGGTCAGTCTGACCCCATTCTGCTGCCTTTGTCTATCGGATGTGGATGTGACAGGATGCAGAACAGTGAAATATTCATAAAAATTCAACTGTTTGCTCAATAAGACAAAAATTATAAATGTGCTGATAGAACAGTCCTTGTGCTTTCCAGACATCTGAGCATGCTCAGAGTCAAAATCTCTTGAAAATGTATGGACGTGTAAATTGTTTCTTTTGGGTCATTATTATTATTATTATTATTATTATTTTAAATTTTGTGCCAAATTCTACCAGACCACAGGTCTGTCCTCTCTCTCATAATCAGCAAATAAAATTGATCAGTTTGAGTTAAAGCACAATTCAACCTGACAAACAAAGGATCTTTACTAAAGAGTCCAGCCCTTGTGCTCTTGTAGACAGGATGAGACAACTACCATGACATATCTCCCCAGGCTACAAAAAAAAAATCAAAGTGGGATTTGTTAGTGATATTTAGCTATTTTGTTTGGGTTTATTGACAGCACAGAACTCCAGTAGGTTACTCCAAAAGTCCTTAATAGTTTAGTATTCTGCTCCAGGAACTAGATACTGACAGACATGATGGACAGTGGACAGAACAGCACCACTGGTACACTGGAGACATTTATGTTCAGCAGGAATCTATATATCAGAAAGAGCTCTTTGTTCCCTACAATCATCTACAGCACTAAGCTGTCAACAGACTTACTGACGGTTCCCAGAACCTCCATAAGCTGAGTTGTGGCAGCTCAGACTGCTCAGAGTTCTGCGGATACAGACTTAGACTGGAGCACTCATCATGATACACTCAGCTCCTCTCTCCTACTCCTTTCTGTCCACCTCTCTGTTCCTCCTCCTCCTGTCTGTCCTCCTCTCTGGTCCTCCTCCTGTCCATCATCCTCTCTTCTCCTCCTCCTGTCTGTCCTCCTCTCTGGTCCTCCTCTTGTCCATCCTCCTCTCTGCTCCTCCTCCTATCTAACCTCCTCTGTCTTTCTCCTCTCCTCTATTCACACTCCAGTAAATCCATGTTACTGACTCTCCTTCTTCCCTGGAGTCTCTGTCCTTTATGTCCTCACAGGTTTTCCCTGGATCTTCTCTGGACCTGCTGCTGTGCTCCTCCTTCCCTCCTCCTCCATCATCATCACTCATTTATCTATATAGTTGTGATAGTTTATTATATAGTTCCATAGATGGCACAGGTTTCTATTATTAGTACTAACAGTTACAGTAGCAGTATATCCACTAGTAGTACTTGTATTTGGAGTAGTACTGTAGTTATGGGTATTTGTACTAGTTAATAGTAGTTATACTAGTAACAGGCATAGTTCAGTGCATGTGTCTCCCCCAGCCTCTCTCTCTCTCTCTCTCTCTTTATCTGCTCATGTCAGTGGTCCGTCCTCCACAGTCAGGGTCTGCTCTGGGTTTCTACCTGTTAAAGGTGTTTTTTCCTTCCACTGTTACCAGCTGTTTACTCCTGGAGGATTCTGTTGGTGAGTCTGTGAATTGGTTTAAGAGTGTGGTTTAGACCAGCTCTAAATGGAAAGTGTCATAAGATAACTTTTGTTATGATTTGGCACAATAAAATTTGATTGACTGATTGAATATTGAAACCCTCGTGGTAGAGCAAGCCAGGCACTGTGTTGTTATGTGCTCATATTACCAACCTGACCAGGTAATCTGCTCCATCTTAACGCTGGTGGTTTGGTGTCCAGAGGCTGGCTCAAGCGTCTCTTGGTAACCTCGTCCTGTAGTTCACTGTAGGAGGTGCTACCCCTCTCCTCCTGCAGCGCCATCATTGACCGGACACTGGGGTCCACCTGCACAACACAAATACAGTAACCACATACTACACCTGTAGGCTGATGTTACCCAGATATCAAAAGTTCAGAGAAAGTATCAAACAGCAACTCGCTTACATGCTCAGGGAGTTTAATGCCTTTCACTGTGACATAAAGGGTGGATGTATATTTATTCCGTGGATATTTCCTCCACCACTCAACCACCTCAATACTTTTAGGATCTCTCGTCACCCGAGGCGGAGGGCAGAAGAGCTGGAGCCGAAGTTTAGTGTCAATATTCAGCACACCGTTAGTGCCGACCAGCTGGGAAAAATAAAGAAATAATATGTAACCAAGCACCCAAAAAATACCAAAAAGAAATTGTTAAGTGGTCCAGCAGAACGTAGTACCTTGAGGAACGCCCATGCAATCTTTCTGAATCCTCGTTCATGTCGATCAGTGTTGACACCGGCTCTTACTTCTTCCATACTCACAAAATCCAGGATCTTTTAAGGCATGCAAATAAAAACATACATGAAAAATAACCAGTGCACATAGAGTATAGATAAAACGTTTAATTCTAAACTGAAGTTTTCTTACTTCAAAGAAGAGGATGACTCTGGGGCTTTCATCACTCTGCTCAACAAAGTACCCAAACCGTTCGTTGAAGATGATCTGCTCCTGCCACTCAGGGATGACTGATTTATTCTTTTTGAAGTCGAAGGGTAGAGTCATGATGGGCAGAATGTGATCCACGTTCTCATGCTCATAAAAAGAGGAGACCGATCGATGGCTTCATAAACACAAAAACAAAAAAACTGTCAAGCTCATACATGCAAGTAATGAACTTGTGCAGATTCACACACGCAAATCTTAGTAAAATCCAAACAGCTGCAGTCTTAATGTTGAGACAACCGAGATGGAAACAGGGTTCGTACATATTTTACATTTCAAAATTCCACACTTTTCTAGACTGAAATTTGGAGTCTTTTGAAATCCGAGTACAATTAACTTCATATTTATTGTGTGAATACATTTAAAATTCAACTCTCAGCATGCACCTTATGTTGCATCCTGATTACGTCCATATTCATATGGTCTGTTACCAAAGTGAACAGTCAAGTAACTTTTTCTAAATACTAAAAATTGAGCAGATTTTTTTTTTTTTTTAAATATATAATTTCTTTTCCTTAATGTATTACATCATCATAAAAACACTCTTGTTTGTCGCAGTTACAGTCTGGAAACAAATATTTCTCCAAACTCTCTTTTCTTTTTTCCATACATATCCAGAATCTCCAAGATTACAAGTATCAGATTTTATGCAGATATTCTCATACTGCAAAGGAACCCCATGAAAACAGAATTCAATTACAAAGCACTCAGAGAGCACAAACTGAATTCCTCAGGTTAACAGATGTGAATGTGGGTCATTTTCACCGTTGATCTGAGGCTATCCCTGAATAATCAATACTTTGTGTCATCAGAAACTCACAAAAAAAATACTTAAAACTAGAAAAGCACTCAGAGATTGCAGACCTCCACCAAGGTAGTGTTTGTACTTTCCTCCACTAGATGGCACTGAATGACCCCATATGCAAATCAGTGCCCTCATGCCCTATCTCCCAACGATAAAGAAACCTTTAAAAAAATTCCTGGATTCAGACAGTGATCTGGATCACCACCAAAATTTAAACACTTGTTCCTCGTCCCATTTCTAATAATTCCTGAAAATTTTATCCAAATCTATTCAGAACTTTTCAAGTTATTTTTAACACAATCAAACAAACAAACAAACAGATCAACACCAGCACATACAGAACCTTCTTGGCGGAGGTAATAATCAGATCAATTTCTCCAAAACTGTGGGTGCAACAGACACACAAACAGTTTCTGACATGATTCCTCACCTGTCTTCTTTCTTTACATACTGTCGAGTGATTTCATCGACAACATGGATCTTCACCATGGGATGTGAGATCAGCAGGTCTGTCTTCAGGCGATCAGTCCTGTGGATGTACACTCCCAGCACAAGGTTGTCATCAAATGTTGGTCTCTGTGGAACTTCTGCCTCTGTTTCACTGTCTTCTTTAACAACTAAAAATGTAAACACACAAGGATGAAAACATTTGTCCACATTGTGAACTGTAAAGAATTTTAACTCCACTTTTGTAAACAATGCTCTGACACTGATTACCATGCTTTTTCTTCTTCTTTTTCTTTTTTGCCTTGGTTTCTGCATCGTTTTCCTCCTCTAGGTTCTGGTCTGTACATTCAATTTGATCTCTGAAGAAGTAAAACAAGTTCCATCTTTATGACTTTCTTCAATATGTCACCAGCAGTAAATGTGTAGCCTCTTTAATATACTTAAAAAATAACAAATCCACATGTTACTGATAAATATACACACCCTACATCTGAATCCGTCATTACAGACTTCAGCTTCTTCTTTTTCTTCTTCCCTGCATCATTATTTAGTGCAATATTTTGAGAGACAGTGCTCTCATCTTCTGTTTTAGCCCTTGTCTTTCTTGATGTTCTCTCCTCCTCCTGTGCAATCTGCTGCTGATAGTCATGAAGCAGCTTATCCTCTGCATCCTCCACATGGCTCTCTGCATTTGCCTTGTCATGCCCTTTGCCCCTCCCCTTTTTACTTCTCTGCTTTGGTTCCTTTCCACAACTGAGGCTGTCTGATGAGAGCTTAGATATGGACGTGTCAGCATCTTTTTGGATGAAACTTGTGTTGGTGTCCCCAGCTTCAGGAAGAGAAGGAAGGTCCCTCTTACTCCTCCTCTTGCTTTTTGAGGGCTGAACGTCCTCCTGGTTTTTATTGTTTTTGATATTAACCTTTTCTGCTGTCTCCTTCTCTCTCCTTTTGTTTTTAGTGAAGCGAGGGCTACCCTGGTCTGGGTCATATGTGTTTTGGAGGATAGTCTCATCATCTCCTGTATCTTTTTCAAGGTTGAGGTTCTTCTTCAGATTTTGAAGCTTAACGTGGGGGAAAGATAATAAAAAAGGTTATATACAATAGATTTTTTTTAATCCATAAAGCTTGGTTTATATCATCTCCAGATATATTTATGAGGTAGACAACAGATTAAACAAACCAGTCATATATTCAAATGCATTCTGATGTGTTCTACCACATTTTAAATCTACCAAGTTTAATCTAAAGAAGCCAGGATGTTTTATGTCATTATGTTTTATGTGTTGGAAGCTTGATGTGAGTCTTCTATGTAGAATATGAAGTACAAATATGAACTCTTACCACAATAGTCTCCTGCGCTTCTGCCTTTGTCTTCTTCTTCTGCTTTTTCTTCTCTACCTCAGTGTATTTCTTGAACACCTCATTGAATCTTTCACGGGTCTTTGCCCGGTCTTCACTCTCACCTGGAAAAATTGATCATAGTGTTTTTATTGGACAGGGCGAAAAACAGTGTAGAACAGGGACGACTATTTGGAACACATCAGTGATCTAATCAGTATGTGTTAAAATCACCAAAAAATTACCTGTTGGCATTCTCATGCGTGGAAGCGTCTCTCATTGTGCGTATAAAAACGGAGTCCAGGGAGCGAAGCTTTCATTCTATAGACACAACATGTAGCGACATAACATTAGCATAAACGCCTCACTGAGAACACGGTCGGCTGGTTTGAATCTACTCAAAAGATTATTTTAGAGAAGCGTACGTTAAAAGTGGCGGAACTGAACCAAAACTCTTAAACAAAACCTAAAAGACACATAAGCTCACATGTTTTCTCTTTCATCTGCTTAGCTGAAGCTAACGTTGGTGTTAAGCTAGCATTTAGCAAGCTAATTAGTTTAGGTTACCGAAAGGTAAATGTCCTTTGGTGTCTTGCTACGTCTCCGTAGATTTTAACTATCTAATAAAAACGTCCGAACGTAAAAAATTAAGCCAATACATAAAATGATGCTCGCTGTTTATTCATGCACCTTTCCTGCACTGATTGACGTCCTCCAACTTCACAGCTCAGAACGCTACGACGGTTTCCAGGCCAACCAAAACAAGGCGGAGCCTAACCACCATTTTCATGACACAAACAACACAAATGACAATCTGACCAATCCTGTTGGAGCACGGGAGTCTCGAACATATCTGAACCATGGACATAGAACCGCTGGATATATATATATATATAAAGCCCTTATGTGTATTATGTCTCATTTGTTGTTTTGACAAAAAAAAAAAAAAAACAACAAAACCGTAGATTGTTCGTTTGGCGCGAACTGGGCAGCAGCAGAGCTACTCCGAGTCCTTCTGGACTGAAAATGGGTCTTTAAAAGCCTCAGGTTTGTGTTTCCTGTGCTCATGTTGGACTGTTGTTTCTCTGCTTCTTTGGCATCAGTTTAGAACAGTAAAAATAAAAATGTTTAACAAGGAGACATACACATTGAAGTTTAAGAGTGGCTCAAGCAAAATCAGAAAATTATAACAGAAAATAAAATAATTTTTCAACACAAAAAAACAAAACAAGTTTGGCCAAATTCAATACAAATGTGTGACTGCATTGTTGGTATCAAGTGTAAAATTTACAGATACTCTATTATAAGAGACTTTCTAGTCACGTGTTTCATAAGTGGGCGTGTCTACGTGTGGGTGACCGGCAGGTGTCTCGGGTGGGGTGTCACCCAGTGTTACAGTTGGAGATGCAGTATGGCCTCAGGTTTCTGCGAAAGTTGCTCTCAGTTGGTGAAGGAGTTTATTTCTTATTTGAAAAGATTATGCAGAGGAGTTGTGCAGAAAATAAGGGCGGTTTTCACGGAGCTTTCACAGTGTTCCTGCTCCACGGCCACACCTGACAGGACCAGGCTGCGGTCACTGCACCCACTGCACGGTCAGTAGATAAGGATTCTGTCTGTGCTGGATATTCTATACTTCCAGCTTTGCCAGAGTAAATTTACCCAGCTTTTGTCAGTCTGTGGTCTGGAGTAAGTTACACAATGTTTAACCCTTTCATGCACAGTGGTGACAGTTCTTCTACAGCTGTTCTCTTCTATATTCATGGGTTTAATTGTTTTAGTTCCATATCAGCCAACACATTGGACACTTATGCACCATCCCATAATACACTGACATTCAGACCATAATTGTAACTTTACTGTTCTAGATAAACTTAATCTGCACCAACATGTTTGAGTGTAAATCAGTTGTTGATTGTTATTAGACTGTTTTTCATATTATATCCATGAAGTGAGTAATAACTAGTATTAGAGTATGTTAAAATATGAGAAAGCATCCGATTAGCAACATCAAAAATGTTCTTATTTCATAGTTTTCACACAGTTTATCACTAAATAACTGATATACTGATAACATTTCTTTGCTTCGAAAATTAAACACGTTGGAATCCATCTGAGTGCACATTTTAGCTACTCACAAAATATTGATTAAGGTTCTCATAATTCATAAAACATAATGAAAATAGCATTTATTTCATTAAAAAATATCTTCCTCAAAACTTTGCACAGTTCATGAAAATGACATCTGAATAACGTCAGAAGTGTTGATGCAGTTTTCTTTTTGTAGGTGATTGTGACCAACTGCTCACAGAAGTAAACCTTCAAGCACTGAACAGACTGTCAACCTCAGAAAACCCTGACATGCAGATGACTGCAGCTGTGTTTTATCTACATCTCAGTCAGTGCTGTGAGTAAAACAATAACAGTAAAAGGACTGTATGCAGTTTTTGATCTTAATACTACATCACAGATGACTGTAAATGGGGCTTTTATTTCCACCACAGGTCGCTCTTATCACATACCTCTCACAGATACACACTCAAACAGGTTGAACCAGTATATGCAAATTTTCAACCGTATTTCTTTTCTCCTGCTCATGGATGATATTTGTGAGCTTCAGTGTTATTACACATGTCTGCTTCAACAGTCTTAGAGGGTGTGGTATTATGAAAAAAAGGGGGTTATGTGTTGACTTGTCCTATTTAAAGCTAAGTTTAATCCTTTGTCAGATCATTGTGTTATAAACTCATGTTATGTTCAAGTCTTTGTGTTTTTAGAAGCTGGTGTATGTATATGTATGTACACACACACACACACACACACACACACAAACACACAC
>JAQQZY010152925.1:0-11836 GCA_030068375.1 Ostorhinchus rueppellii
ATAGAAACATAAACAGATATTTAGGTAAACAGAAATACTGTTCAGTTATGGCAGCAGTGGGACACCTTATACTGGTGCAGCTGGAAGAATACATTTAATAAACACTGTATATTTATCATACATGATGTTTTATGTATATTTTTTATTGTGTTGCCCATGTTTTAGTATCTTTGTTTACATTCTGTTGTTGTGCCCTTTTTACTGTGTGTAAAGCACTTTGTAAAACAAGTTTTTAAAAGCGCTATATAAGTATAGTTATTATTATTATATTATATTATATTATTATTATTATTATTATTATTATTATTATTATTATTATTATTATTATTGTAGTCCCCTAATATGACGTCAAGTGGACCCGACCAGTAAAATCATAGTATGATAATGTTTACATCTGCAAAGTTTCCTTAAAAATCTGAATAATCTGAGCTCGCAGCAGTGGAAAACACCTTACACTGGGTGGTGGTGGAATAATACACTTGTTAAACACTGTATTTCAGGGGGTAATCCACTGAAAACATCTTGAAAATCACTGTCTTAGAATAAAAAAATAAAAAAAAAAGCTGATGTTTTTGGATTCAGCTGGAGGATGAACAGCGGTCTACCACTTTGTTAAAAATAACACCATTCTCCAAGTGTCAGATTGTCCATTTTTGATTAATTCCAGTTGAAAATCATGTGTGACCAGATCGAATAATACGGCAGGAGGCTCTGGGTTTCTCATCTATTGAAGCTCAGTGGAATTCTGCTCTGCATTGATGTGTGAACTGGGCAGTCGGAGCTTTTCATGAACAGTACGATTGGCTTTCTTCCCAATCAAAGAAGCTCCTGTAACGGTTTTGTGCTGAGACACATGCAGAATGATAAAGGTATTATGTCATAAATATGTCATTAGGAAAAGTTAAATGTTGAGGCATGACTGTGTCTCCACGTATCACTCGGATTCATATGCAAAGGTGTCGTATTCATTCAGAGAAATGGAAAGTGAGCTCCGGAGCCTTGTATCTATGTCTGCCAGGTGTGCAAAGTTGAACTGAAATTGAAAAAAATCAATGCAAGAGTCATCGTATGGCCGCACTGTCAAAGAATCACTGATCCAAACCAAATTCTGTGTGAAATTTATCAACAATCGATGCGGCTGTGAAATGACGATCTTCTATAAAATAAAATAAAAAAAAAAGAAGAAGGAGTAAGTGTGTCTGTGTCCTTGTGTACCTCTCTAAGCTACAGAGCAGAATATAGAATCTACTTTGAGCTATTCCCGTCCTGAAAACAATCCCAGATGGAGGAGAGTGAAGCAAAGATTCACGACGACACCAAACCATTTCGGTGATGATGTGAACGGGTGGATCTGAGCCACCTGCGACTCGGTTAAAGAGTCCAAACCGGAGCGTTCCACACCAGCCTGAGTAAAGACAGCTGTTGGCATGGAAACCAGACGCCACCCCAGTGCACCGGTGTGAACACAGAACAATATTGACATGTTTAGGCTCAGTTTGGGCCTGTTTAGTCTGAACTGGACTTCAGAGCACACGACCAATGCTTTCACATCAACTGGAATGAATATGAATAATAATAATAATAATAATAATAATAATGATAATAATAATAATAATAATAATAGTAATAATGATAATAATAACAATGATAATATAATAATAATAATAATAATAATAATAATAATGATACTAATAACGATGATAATAATGACAATAATAATAATAATAATAATAATAATAATAATAATAATAATAATAATAATAATGATAATGATAATAATAATGATGATAATAATAATAATCATGATGATGATGATGACAATAATAATAATAATGATAATAATGATGGTGATAATAATGACAATAATAATAATGATAATAATAATAATAATGATGATGATGATGATGATGATGATGATGATGATAATGGCAATAATAATAATAATAATAATTATTATAATAATAATAATAATAATAATAATAATAATAATAATAATAATACTGCTATGAATAGAATATTTTAATGTGTATATTTTCTATATATACTCAGAGCTGTACATACGTTGTATCATCATGCTGTTGCCAATCATTATTATTTGTCAACAAGGACTGTTTTATTATTTCAATTCAAGTCATTTTTTTAATGAACAATGAAACTGTTCATTTGAAACAAGTTTTTGATAAACTATGAAGTTATTTATGTTTTCTTGTTTTCATGACAGGTGGTCTAATATATTTAATAAGCACCATCGATATTTCTATATTTACATTTTTCTGTTGTCTTGATCATTTCTTTTTTGATGATGATGATGATGGTCATTATCATCATCATCATCATCATCATCATCATCATCATTATTAACTGTTTAAGTCCACTTTACAACCACATAATTATACACAACTTGTTCTAATTTTGTCTATGAATAGAATGTTTTAATATGTATATTTTTATATATATACTAGGGGATGTATATATGTTGTATCATCATCATCATCCTCATCTGCTGCTGCCAATCATTATTGTCATTATTGTCTATTTTGTTATTCCAATTGGTCATTTTCTGTATGAATAATAATGAAATTGTTAATTTAAGACAAGTTTTTGATAAACTATGAAGTTATTTATGTTTTCTTATTTTTGTGACATGTGGTCTAGTACATTTGTTAAACACTGCATGTATAGATTTTTTTTATTTTTTTTATTTTATTTTATTTAGTTTTTGGAAAATACCCCTAACTCTTACTTAAGCATTTCTGATTGAAAACATGAGAACAAATTTGTTCCTGGGTCAAAGTTGTTGGTTTTTCTTTTCAAAACTTTGCAAACAAACATCATCATCATCATCATCATCATCATCATCATCATCATCATCATCATCATCATCATCATCTTCGTCATCATTATTACCTATTTAACTCCACTTTACAACCACATCATAATTATACACAACTTGTTCTAATTTTGTCAATCAATAGGATGTTTTAACATGTATATTTTCTCTACACTGTAAAAAGTAAAACATTGAATCAACTTAAAAATGTTTCTTCAATAGGCCACATAAAAAAATGAGTTGAGTGAACCAAACTAAATTACATGAAATTATGTTTAATGTAATTTAATTGAGTTTAATTTGGTTCCCTCAACTAAGTTTTATTTGTGACCTATTGAAGAAACATTTTTAAGTTGATTCACTGTTTGACTTTTTACAGTGTATGTATGGGATGTTTTAATCTGTATATCAGCTGTATATATGTTGCGTCATCATCTTCGTCCTTTCAAACACACAAACAGGAGCTGTCCGTCTGTCCGTCCTTACACTCACTCTGATCCCTGTAATAACGCCAAAACCCACAAATGATCCTTAACTCATAAAGTTCCTCAATATAAGCCCTAATAGGATATAAAATCGATTTATGTGCTGTACTTCATCAAATAAATGCCATTAACAGAAGCTGTGAATTGTTGGATCTCCAAGGTAACGGCGACCGTGAGCAGAAAATACAGTCAGGTGTGAGGAGCCGTTGCGTTCTGTCTGGAACAGGAGCGTGGCCTCTGCAAATAAAACCACAGGTAGCCATCCCGGATAAGTGCGCGCTCTGTCAGCCTGGCGCTGACACCTCCTGTGACGCCACAGAGTTTGGCCACAGACGCTGGCTCTGACCCCACATAAAGGGATCACATTTACTGCGGAGCTCATCTATTTCTGAATATATCATTTATCAAAATCACTGTCCTACGGTGAGGCTTTGACAGCGTTGAATTAAAATGAAAAAAAAGTCAAAGAACAGCAAATCGTCACCTTAACAACAGCCTTAGTCTCATGAAACGACACAAAGAAAATGATTAACCCATAAAGACCCGGTTCTACTTTTACATCAGTTCAAGATGAAACTGACTCGACATTTAAACTTTATGATGTAATTTATCACCATTATTTATTCATATTGTCCTCTGTATTTTGCATTTTATCAGTAAAAATCAGCTGTTTTCCTCCGTTTAATTCTCTGATCATGTAGACGTTTAGAAAAGCTCGGATTAAAGTTAAGGTTTATTTCATCAAAACCAGAGAAAACCGAAGAAAAAGTCACTTTTTCACTAAAATCTATCATAAAACAAGTGTTTCCATCCTCTGTTATTGATCCATCTGAACTGGTTTTACTGGTGAATCAGTGCTGTAGAAGAGGACGGTGTTTCCACGGTAACTACGGAGCCTCCCAACTGATTGTTTTCTTTATATTTAAATACTTTTAAGTGATTTATCTCTATTTATGGCAATATCATGCTCTGTGTTTCGCATTTTTCAGGGTAAATCAGGTATTTTCTTATATTTAATTCAATGATCATATAGATGTTCAAAAAACTTTGAGCCAATTCAAAGGGTATCACATCAAAATAGAGAAAAATAGAAGAAACAGTGACATTTTCATTAAAATCTATCATAAAACAAGTGTTTCCATCCACTGTCACTGATCCAACTGCACTGGTTTTACTGGTGAATCAGTGTTGTAGAAGAGGACGGTGTTTCCATGGTAACTACGGAGCCTCCCAAATGATTTTTTTCTTTATATTTAAATATTTTTAAGTGATTTATCTCTATTTAAGGCAATAGCATGCTCTGTGTTTTGCATTTTTCAGTGTAAATCATGTATTTTCGAATATTTAATTCACTGATCCTATAGATGTTCAGTCAATTCGGAGGTTATTCCATCTAAATGAATCTTCTTTATTTACACTTTTGTTCATTTTATTTATTATTTAAGTGTTTCCATCCAAACTTCATGGATTTTACAGGTGAAATGAAGATCATGGTGTTTCCATGTTCACGACAGAGCTTCTAAAATTAATTTTACTTTTAATTTTTCCTCATATTTAACAATTTTTAAGTGATTTATCGTCATGTGTGGTAATATTATCCTCTATGTTTTGCATTTTTCAGTGTAAATCAGGTATTTTTCCGATATTTATTCACTAATCATACAGACGTTCAAAAAATTCGGAGCCAATTCAAAGGGTATCACATCAAAATAGAGAAAAACTGAAGAAAAAGTGACATTTTCATTAAAATCTATCATAAAACAAATGTGTCCATCCACTGTCACTGATCCAACTGCACTGGTTTTACTGGTGAATCAGTGTTGTAGAAGATGACGGTGTTTCCATGGTAACTACGGAGCCTCCCAAATGATTTTTTTCTTTATATTTAACTATTTTTAAGTAATTTATCTCTATTTATGGCAATATTATGCTCTGTGTTTTGCATTTTTCAGTGTAAATCAAGTATTTTCTCATGTTTAATTCACTGATCCTGTAGATGTTCAGTCAATTCAGAGGTTATTCCATCTAAATGAATCTTCTTTATTTACACTTTTGTTCATTTTATTTATTTTTTAAGTGTTTCCATCCAAACTCCATGGATTTTACAGGAGAATCAAAGGTAACGGTGTTTCCATGGTAACTACGGAGCCTCCAAAATTAATTTTATTTGTAATTTTTCTTCATATTTAACGATTTTTAAGTGATTTATCACCATTTATGGTAATGTTATGCTCTGTGTTTTGCATTTTCTGTGTAAATTGAGTACGCTCTTATATTTAATTCACTGATCATATAGATGTTCAGTCAATTCAAAGGTTATTCCATCAAAATATATAATTTGCGAAGCTTCTTTATCTACAGTTTTGTTCATTTTATTTATTATTTAAGTGTTTCCATCCAAACTTCATGGATTTTACAGGTGAATTGAAGATCATGGTGTTTCCATGTTCACGACAGAGCTTCTAAAGTTAATTTTACTCTTAATTTTTCCATATATTTAACGATTTTTAAGTGATTTATCACCATTTATGGTAATATTATGCTCTGCGTTTTGCATTTTTCTGTGTAAATTGAGTACGCTCTTATATTTCATTCACTGATCCTATAGATGTTCAGTCAATTTAAAGGTTATTCCATCTAAATGAAGCTTCTTTATCTACACTTTTGTTCATTTTATTTATTATTTAAGTCTTTCCATCCAACCTCCATGGATTTTACAGGTGAATCAAAGGTAACAGTGTTTCCATGGTAACTACGGAGCCTCTGAACATCCAAATGGGTCATATCTGATGACCGTAAAAAGATGACAAACTGTATTTTACACTAATTATTCACATGTATTGATAGGATTAATAGATCGGTAGGTATTACATAATCAGTTAGTTTAGGTCGACGGTGGATGTTTGGGTTTTTATGGGTTCATATTTGATTGAATTTAATCCGTGAAATCTAAATGTGCATACATCTGTGTCTATTCTGAGATATATTAATGCACAGGTTAAATCACTGCGAACAAGAAGCAAAGTTTTACCGAGGTTTGCAAACTCTAATATCTCTGTGTTATTAAAATGACACTTTAACCCCCAGTGTAATAAAAGCTGAGGGGATGTGCCTGTAAATCTTCGGAGCTGAGCCGTTACCCTTTAGGGCCGACATCCCTCCGCTTAGAAAAGACTCTCCAACGTCTCCCAGCCGTCGCCTCCCGTAGACATTGTTTTTATTCCGGTTTAGTTCCTCTGCTGACTCTTTTTTTTTTTTTTTTTCCTCCGACTCTTTTCTTGAAGCTTCGCAAGACGTGGCCTTTTAAAAAGATGTCACCGAATTAGCCTTGTCATTTCCAAGGATTTTCTTCCTCTTTGTATGAGTTGTAATGTGTTCTAATCAATAGATCCTGCGCGGCGAGAGAAACTTTTACCTCCACCAAGGTCGAACAATAGAGCGCGTTCACTCGTCTTCTTACCTTATCAAAGGAGCTCATCCTTTCTTTTTGGCTGTATTGTATCTGGGTTTTGAAATATTAAAGTCTATTCATGGAGGTGGTGTCGGTGTATCATGTCTGATTCAGCTACAGCAGGAACACGGTGTATTGCAACGCTGGCTTTAGTGTACCTGCAACCTTGTGGTGGTAAGACAGGACCTGGTGACAGTGAGCATTGTAATGGAGACATGGATCCGGTGTGGAGCCGGCAGCACAAAGCCTAAATCCAGCCTTTATCCCTTGTTTAGCCCTACATTCCCTCTCTCAGCTGCTCCATGGGCAGCTTAGCCCCTGACTCTTGCCACCTGACTGGGAGCCTGTGACTCCACTCAGTTGGGAGCGGTGGTGTTGGGGGAGAAAAAAAAAAAAAAAGCAAGGTGGGCCAGATCCCAGAGTAGGCATGGTGCCATCCCTTCCAGCTGGGCCTGTGTGCTGCTGCTCTGCCTCCCTGTCCCGCGCCTTCCCAACGTGGAAAAATCTGCCGACGCCTGATAAGACGGCGCCAAGAATCACAAGGACGCACCTCTGAGTGCTCCGATGCCAGTGCTGCAGTTGTGGAATTAAACTTTTTAATTAGCAGCGTACCCCTGTGCCGCCGAGGGAGTGGACCGCTTCAGTCTTCGCTCAGGTCTTTCTCGTTGCCCACCCTCTTTTCACTTGATTAAACTCCCAAGCATCACGGAGCTCTGAGGTTCCAGTTACCACAGGAGCAATCATGTTTATTTCTTGTTTGAGTGTCTCTTTAGATGCGAGCGTAGCCCAGTCAAATTAATTATCATATTCCACGGGCACAAAGAGCAGCTCCAGAGTCTTATACACACAGTATTCCAGTGAACAGCTGTGTCACTGCGGGTAATTATGACGTCAAAGTGCAAATTTCACACACATTTACACGACAAACACACAGAAAGGACATTATTGTCATTTACAGTTGTGGACAATTTATTAGATCACCCTTTGTTTTCTTCAATTTCTTTTTTTTCCCCTTTTATTTATTTATGTTTTTATTTATTTACTTTAGTTAAATTTTTTATATATATTTGTTTTCTTCAATTTCTTTTTTATTTTATTTTAAAAATTTGTTTATATTTTTAAAATTGATTTTACTTTTTAAATTTAATTTAAAATTTAATTTATTATTTTTTAAATTATATATATATATTTTTTTGTTTTCTTCAGTTTATTTTTTCTTTTCTTTTTTATTTGTTTATATTTTTATTTATTTATTTTATTTTTCAAATTCATTTATTATTTTTTCTTTTTAAAATTTTTTTTATCTACATTTGTTTTCTTCAATTTCTTGTTCATGGTACAGCTAAAGGTACATTTATTTGGACAAATATAATGAAAATAACAAAAATAGCTCATGATAGTTTGATTTCTGAGCTGATATTTATCCCTTTAACATGTTTTCTTGATAAAAACCAAATCACCTCAGTTTGTCTATAAATAGCTCCGACAAAAACAATGATTTTACTCATTCCATGTTTTCTTAATAATACTTGACTGCATAACCACTGTTTTGGATGACTTTTCATAGTCTAATCCAGGGGTGTCAAACTCGTGTTAGTTCAGGGGCCACGTACAGCCCAGTACCACCTAAAGTATTCATTAAAATAATAACATAATAATTTATTAATAATATCAATTCCAAAATTCGTATGTCTAACATGTATGTTTTAGAGCGAAAAAAGTACAATTATAATATCAAAATGTTTACATCTACAAACTATCCTTTAAAAACATGTGAAAAACGTCAACAACCATCAACAAAAGGAAATTTAGTAAGAAAAAAAGAGCAATTTTATCAATTTATGCCTTTATTTGGCCTCAGTTTCTCATTTTCACATATTTATTATATCTGACAGAACACAGTGGATTTAACAATACGCAAAATATTGAATAACAGGCAGAATATTGGAAAAACTGCACTTACGTCTCTTAAGACATTAAGGTTTTTCCACATTATTTGTTAAAGGCTAGTCTATAAATGTAAAAAATTTTGTAATTTCACTTTTTTTTTTTTTACACTAAAACAAAGAGAAATATTGGTTGTTTTTCATTTTATTATGATGGTATTTTTCTGGTTTGACCCACGTTAGATTGAATCGACCTAAAATTGTTTTAACGTCCTTGATAGTTCGTATCTTCAGTATAATTTTTGTATTTCACTAATTGACATATTCATTATAACTGACAGAACACAGTGGATCTAACATTATGCAAAATATTTAATAAAAGGTAGAATATTGGAAAAATTGCACTTACTTCTCTTAAGACATTTAAGGTTTTTCGCATTTTTTTGTAAACGGCTAATTCTGTAAATGTAAAAGTTTTGTGTAATTTCACTTTTTTTTTTACACTAAAACAAAGAGAAATATTGGTTGTTTTTCATTTTATTATGATGGTATTTTACTGGTTTGACCCACGTTAGATTGAATTGACCTCAAATTATTTTAACGTCCTTGATTGTTCGTATCTTCAGTGTCATTTTTGTGCTTCTTTTATTCACATATTCATTATACCTGACAGAACACAGTGGATCTAACATTATGCAAAATATTGAATAACAGGCAGAATATTGGAAAAATTTGCACTTTTCTTAAGACATTTCAGGTTTTCACATTTTTGTAAAGGGCTAATTCTGTAAATGTAAAAGTTTTGTGTCATTTTAGTTTTTTTTACACAAAAACAAAGAGAAATATTGGTAGCTTTTCATTTTATTATGATGGTATTTTACTGATTTGACCCACGATAGATTGAATCGACCTAAAATAATTTTAACGTCCTTGATTGTTCGTATCTTCAGTGTCATTTTTATGTTTCACTAATTCATCCCTTGGGCCGGATTGGACCCTTTTGGTGGCTGGTTTGGGTCCCCGGGCCGCATGTTTGACACCCCTGGTCTAATCATTTTTTGTCAGCCCTGTGATGAACTGGCGACGCGTCCGACGACATCAGCTGGGATAGAACCCGACCCCCCACAGGACCCTCCAGAGGAATCGGCAATTACGGAAAATGAAGGAAAGATCAACGGAACATTTAAACAACTTATTTTATCCGATGTGTAGTTGCAGGATGTCGTATAAAGAGGAGACGGGGCATAAAGAAAAGCAAACAAAAGAGCCTAATTAACACTTAAACCACATTATCTGTTAAACTTCTCATATCTGCATTTATTAACATCACTGTGTTGTTTTTTGGTTGTTTTTTTTTTTTTTGTAATTTAATTTCCTCTTTTTATTTCACTTTAGCCCTGATTCCACCAAGACCGGCACAAAAAAAAAAAAAAAAAAGCAAAAAACAGCAACTATCTCAGCACAGATAATTAGTACAACTATTACAACACAATTCTCCAGGTTTCACAGTTCAGCGGCAAATATTATAATTTAACGGAGCAACACATGCAGCACACAGAGCAGCGTCCAATTACATTTCAGGAGGTTTTCCCTTTCACTCGTGTTTTGTTTTGGTTAAATAGAGGCGTCTGTTTTCATTGTGTTCCGAGATTACAGATGGGTTTGATCATATTCTTTTGTAACATGAGGATTATAGACCAAGTTAAACTACTCCGTCCTTTTTGCATATAGAGATAAAAAAAAAAAACAAAAAAAAACAAAAACTCTTGAGTAGTTAATGGGTATAGCCAATTTCATCCTGCCTTTGGTCCTGCTCAGAATTCATGTGCTTTCCTCCTCTCTCTCTCTCTCTCTCTCACACACATTCATCTCTTTCTCTTGCCCTGCTGTAGCTACACTCCGATGCTTTCAAGTGGAAGTCTATTTTACTTATGGTTAGAATTTAATTCACCGTTTTTTCTCTCTCTCTCTCTCTTCCATTGCTATGAAGTGGCCGTGGGTTATGGTTCACCATCAAGGCTCATATCCACTTTATTTCTGTGTCCATCAAAAGAAGCAGATAAAAGTCGGAGCAGCTTTCTCCTTTCCGAAGAGACAACTTAAGCTTGTTTTTTATTTTTTATTTTTTTTTATTTTTTTGTTCCGCGACATGGACAGATTGTCTGAAATTGAAAGACCTAGCTTCATCTGCTCAATTATTTATCTCAGACCCCAAATAAAGTATAAGCTGAAATCATTTTATGCTCAAAGGGATTCATGTCTTCCCCCCCAAACGAAGAAGAAGAAAAAAAAAAAAGATTATTTGCATGCAGCTGAATTGCCGTGATGTGCTTCTAGTCTGCAGGAACAATGATACTGTTTGGCAGAACGCTGGTTTACAGACGTCGTTAAATCTCTGCAAATAAGACTACCTTGGGACAAATACGCATGTCAATCACACTTGTCAAGATTCCAATTTTCCGTCCACATCTCCTGGAGCACTCTGCGCTGCTCATGCTCCTTATTGGCTGCGAGGGATGCGGTCTCATGACACAAGCTGATGCATTTGTTCAGTCAAAGGGAAAACCCTGACAGGAATGGTCATGGAGCCAAGATACAGGGGCTGCTGGGAGTATGTTTCAAATGTGTGTCCGTGAGCTGATAGGTGCTTCTGTAGTATGTTAGGCCGGGGGATGGGGGAAGGAAAAAAAAAAAAAAAAAAAGAAACCCTGGCTTCTCCTTCTAGTAAAACTGACATTATCGTGCGACTATTACAGCGGATATCTGCAGGAATATCCAGCATATGGTGTTTTTCTCCCATCAAGAAAAAAGGTATTAGCTGCGGACTGATACGTTCTGAGGTGATGTGGGAAATATTATTAGTTACCCCTGTTAACCCTTTATCGGGCAGGTGACTATTTTGGGGAATTTCCACAAATATGTAATATTTGGACCAATCCCATGCCTCAGTGAAGTCATGAAGCATGTTGGTTTTTCTATTCCCCTCGACCCTCGCCGAGTGATGGAGTTCTGAAGAGAGGCCTCGAGGCCAGCTGTTTGTGGACTCAGTCCTGTCACAGATTCATTTCATTTGGTCTCAGTCCTGTCTTGGTCTCGACTCTCTTTAGTCTAGGTCTAGTTTTGGTTTTAACTCTCTTTGGTGTCGGTCTTCTCTTATTTTAACAGAGGTCTTGGTCTTGGTTTT
>JAQQZY010153006.1:0-30971 GCA_030068375.1 Ostorhinchus rueppellii
ATAGATAGATAGATAGATAGATAGATAGATAGATAGATAGATAGATAGATAGATAGATAGATAGATAGATATTTGTAAGATGAATTTCAGTCTATATAGTAATGAAAATGTCACTATTAAAGCTGCAGTAGGTAAAAAAACAACAACAACAACAACAACAACAAACATGTCACCGTTCATCGCAGGGCTGACAAACCAATGAAAAACCATTCCCTCGACCATCCACACCCATAGGAAATTTGTCCACTCTGAGTGCTCTGGCTTCCTCCCGCCATCCAAGACATTCATCTCATATAAAACATATATGTAAAGCACTTTGTGCTACGTCCTTACTGTATGAAAAGTGCTTTATAAATAAACATTGATTGATCGATCTCAATAGGGGGAAAGCTCAAAATACAATATCATATTTTGCCTAAATCCAAACACTAAATATAATACAGATGGCCAGATGCCATTTCTTGCAGTTATGGAAAAGAGTAGATGTAGAAGTCTCATGTGCTTTTAGACCACTTGAATTACAATGCACCAAAAGATAATTATGGATTTTTTTGCCCAGACATGCTAAACAACTATCAAGCTCTGCAGTTTTAATTAAGCATTTTGTATGCAGGAAACACAGCAACAGTTTAGAGAAGTAGAGAAGCCTCATGAGACACAAATGCTGGGTCTTGGGTAAGAATTATTGAGAGGTATCAGCTTAAATGTTCAGTAAATATTTAGTCCAAAAGGATTTTCTTAATAATTCTTAGAAAAACAATGCATTCTCTATACATGGGCTGTAATATCAATTACATTTTATTTATATAGCACCAAATCATAACAAAAGTTAGCTCATGACACTTTACAAATAGAGGTGGTCGAAACCAGACTCTCAAGCCAATTTACAGAACCAAACAGAAGAATCCTTCAGAAGCAAACATTTGTGACTGGTGACAGAGGCGAGGGAAAAACTTCCTTTTATTATTCCTCCCTGTAATAATTTAATGTTTTGAGTCCTATTCCATTTGAGATGACACAGTAGATCACAAGACCTGAAACTAATCTACCTTTTAATAAAACTGAAATTTAGAAATGATACAATATAGTTCTTGCTCATGTCAAAGTGACAAGTATTCAACAAATTATAAGGCACCTTGTTCTTATGTCTCAATTACAAAACGAACGACGTACCACAACAGCACTTAGTCAAGTACAGAGAGTAAAAATAGGTGGGGTTAGTTGTGAAATTTGTCTTTTGAAAAAGAGAAGGAAGTCTCAGGGGGAAGAGCTATCTAAAGCAGTTTTCAGAGCATGTCTCATTAATGATTTAGGCAAATATCTTTTTTTAGCACGTTAAAGTGAACTGCAAATAGTCAAGTAAGCAGCAGAAAAGGCTACAGATCAGTCAGCTTAGCAACACAACAGGGAAGTGTGAATCACAGACGATGAGAGCATGTGATGAAGGGTTTACTCCAAGATAGGGAGGGACGGACTGACGCTGAATATTTATCATCCAAGAAACAGAAAGTGAGAAGGAATACACATAAAACTGTTAAGATGGACTATAAATTAAAACATTTGACTTTGACAAAATGTTCCTATGCAACAGGTGCAATTTCTGATAAGACCATTGCTGATAGAAAATCAGAAATAAGGAACTCTAGTGGCTTTTTCTGTTGTGTGCAGTTCCTCTTAAGACTGGGCTGTTCAGAACTGTCTCCTTGTAAAATTAAGTGACAGACAAGGCACAAATTAGAAAACTCAAGCATCTAAGTGTTAATTTAGCCCTACAGGTAGTTGGCCCAACACACTGCTGAAATTGCACACAATGTGTTTCTGAGGCTTCCTGTGTAATTAAACTGTAAGGAGCTTAAACTAGCTTCAAGTAGATAACCTAGGTGTGCCAAGCACTGAGCCAATACATGGCACCACCACACAACAGTAAAAATAGCAGAAGTATTTAGATTAAGGTCTTTATACAAACAGCAGGAGCAAAGCATCAATATGTTTTTACAGAAAGGAAACAATCTGTGAGAGAGCATGACTTTAAGGCTTAAAATTGATTCTCATGAGATAACACTTGACACTTCAGCAAGATCTGCTAAAAACCAGCACATCACACTGCTGCAGACCCTTTCACATCTTTTGACACACAATATTCCATTAAAGTGAGAAACAGATGCACCAGCAGTGTTCTATGTACACTCCTTGGGACTTTTACTGTTATGAAAAACCCGCAAGAGACTTCAGTGCTACTTGTGAAGGAAGTTGTAGATGTTCCTCTAGATCAAGGTGTGAAAAAGCCCTTTACGCTTTTTAAGTCAGACACGTGTTAATGTTTCACATCACACTTACCCCTTATCAGTGCCTTACAAATCTCTTAGCTATCTCATCTTTCTCTGACACTTAAGTAAACAATGACTTGACTTCTCCAAAATAATAATGCAGCCTAACTGTAAAATAGGGGACACACAAACATTTATATTCACCAGCAACAAAATAACATCATACTGCTGTTCCTCTATATAGGCAGGAAACATCTAATTGCATTAGTGTGATGTTTAATCAAATCATCACAAGGGCAGGATCAGAGTAAAATGTGTCGAAGGGAAGCATAAAATAGATGGCACTGGGAGCAGGAAACAAAATCCACTTCAGCATAAAACATTGTTACGAAGAACAACCAAATTGCAGTTAATCAGGTCTAAAGTTATAAAAGTTGAGACTGATGTTAGAAAAATCAAGTAAAAGAATCTTTAACAGAAAGGTGTTTGGGTTTTTTTGGAAAGCTACAAAAACAAAAAAACTATACTTCATATAAGAGATAAATAAATAATGGGTAATCCAAACCCACTGCTAAGTTTCAGTGGCTTACCTACTTGATTAAATATAGTGTACTGAAGAATCTCTCCTGAGGTTTGTTCCTCTGACTTGACTTCTGAGCATCCTACAAGAGCAGTACATCAACCACTTAAGCAACACCGCTGTCACCAAAGAAACATCTGTTGCGGTTTCATCTACTGTATCTCCATGCCCCATCACCTTGACTCTTGACTCCTTCCTTCCTTCCTTCCTTCCCTTGGGTCCTTCAAGATAAACCTTAAAGGTAACAACTCTAAGCAATGCGAGTAAAAGTGGACAGTAGACACAAACATCTTCTATCAGTAATTTACCCCGGAAGCTGCAATATCATTGATTATGAAGAGATTACCTAAAATACTTCTGGACTTTGGCAGTTGCAGAAATTGATAGTCAGTGAATGCATCATTTATTTTTTATTTATTTATTTTGGGGGGGGGGGGGGGGGGTACAGTAGCCTTCAGTTTGGTTCGTGAATACAACTGACCATACGAGAAAAAC
Source organism: Ostorhinchus rueppellii (assembly GCA_030068375.1). NCBI lineage: Eukaryota > Metazoa > Chordata > Actinopteri > Kurtiformes > Apogonidae > Ostorhinchus > Ostorhinchus rueppellii. The sequence goes on from JAQQZY010153006.1 coordinate 3,343, forward strand.
AGAATATAAATGTCATTTTTGATTCCACACTGTTTACTCGCTGCCAGTTGAAGGTGTTAGCTTAAATCTGTAGCTTTACTATTAATCTTATCTCACCTGGCGGACACACAACTACACTCTTGTAAAATAAAGTTAACATAAAAAATAAATAAAAACATGCGATTACAGTCCGTTTCTAGTGAGGAAAAGTCTTAACAGTCCTATAGAAACATGTAGCTGTGGCATGGCCGTATCCCTGCTCCAAACCGGGGCCTGAGATTAGTCACCGTTCGGGCCTGCGAGCCAGGAAAACGGCTTGGCAATGCAACAGGCTGTTAACTTCCCCAGGCTAATAACTTGGACAGCCATTTCGGATAAAGTGTGTTATTATAACCAGCAACTTTGACGGAGTTTTGTTGGGAAGGCTACACCCAAAGCGACGACGCAAAACTTTTTTTTTTTTTTGCCACCGTGGGGAGTTAGCTAGAAATGCCCAGTGTGAAACCAACTTCAATCAGTCCTACTCACCCGGAGTTGAAGGTTAGCTGGAAAACTTATGCGATAATAGCGGGATTAAAGCGCCATATATCCCAGTTGTTTACTCCTTCCCGCAGCTTGGAAGTAAGTCCTCAAGTTTTGTGTTTTTTCTGCCGTCGGCCAGAGGAACCTTCCCTCGGTCGCTGTTATTATCATGGGCGGGGGAGAGAAGTAGAGCAGGGAGTTCCTGTCCCTCAAACAGGGAAACTCTACAGGAAACTGATCTCAGAGCTGCGTTGCAGAACTCCTCCACTAGGGTAGGGACACGGAGGATCAGAGGTGAACTGACAGGAATGTACAGGAGCCTGCCCGTGGCTGTGGAGGTGGAGCACTGCCCAAGCCCCTCCCCCAAACACCCACAGACCTGCATACCTCCAGCCCCTGGCATGAAACATCACATCACATTCATCACTGCACGTCGTTCCTTAAATGTCATCCTGTCAGTCACCAGTACTGTAAATTGTTTGATCTACACCCTTTAAGTTTACATGTTTTAAGATACCTGTTAATGTCTTCATTGTATTTATATGTATTTAAATATTATTATACCAAAAATGTATTTATTTATTTATATTTTTATTCAATTATTTAGATTTTTAAAAAAAAAAAAATAATGTAACTGGAAAACAAGCTGTATACAGTTAAATGCAATGAATTATGATGGGCAAACAAATAAAATATGTAAAAATGTTCGTACATTGAATTTAAACATGCCATTTACCCAATAGATTACACTTATTTCTTAAATTACATCCTGTCAACTACCAATACTGTAAATGTACACATTTTTTAGATATATATTTATATTCATTGTGTGTGTGTGTGTGTGTGTGTGTGTGTGTGTGTGTGTGTGTGTGTGTGTGTGTGTGTGTGTGTGTGTGTGTGATGTCTATTTTTTAACGGCTGTTATCTAATCTAGCAGCATACCTGTAAATGTCTTCATTGTATTTATTATATATGTGTTTTAAATATTATTCTACCAACAATCAACGTGTGGGCACTGCAACACTTTTATTTTTGTTAAATTATTTTGATTTATTCCTAAAGAATGTAAATGGAGCTACCCTCTTTAAGTTGGCTTTTTTATTTTAATTTACACACATATTCATACTCATTATTATTATGAATAATAACAATAATAATAATAATCTTGTGTGTTGTATGTGCATTTTCTATTTTACTATTGGCTGCAGGCACAGAAATATATTTCTCTGTGAATTATAATATAATTATATCAGTACATGTAACAAAACTACCTTATCAGCATACCTGTTAATGTTTTCATTTTATTTATTATATATGTATTTTAAATATTTTTCTGCAACCAATTAATGTGTAAGCCTGCACCACTTTTTATTTTGTATTAAAAAGCATAAAATACTTTTATCACTTCCCATCTAGTGCAAAATTACATCCACAGTATATAATTAAAAGAACACAATCAGCAGAGAAGCCATCAACACCATATTTAGATTTATTCCCAAAGAATATACTTGTGTACAGTTTACAATAAATTATGATGAATAAGCAAATAAATTATACAAATACATTTGTACATTGAAGTTAAAAGTGTCATTTTTGCATTCTCTTTAAAGCCTAGATTACATTTTATTTCTTGATTTCATTTCATTATCTAAAGTTAATTCAGTCAACAAGCAGTATAGCTGTTACTGTGACCAAAGGTTTGGAGAATGAGTAAGAATGATTAAGTTTTATTTTATTTTTATTTTTCTATGTATTTCTGAGGTATATTGAAGAACACTGAGAAGCATTATATAGGTTAAAGATTTACAAATAAATCACGTTTAAGCACAGAATTAATTTGTGTCATTCCCCAAACTTAAACAGCTGAACACAAAATTTCAAAATGCCATTTACGGTTCTCTTTAATCCTTGTGGATGCTTCTAATTTATGACCCTTTTGGAACCAACAATGTACATGCCCAAAAACTGCTATAGAATGATTACATATCAATATTTTTTCTGCAGAAATATCTTTAAGTATTTCAGCCCTGCTCAAACCTACCAAATCTTCGGTATTTTAAGAATTTTAATCCTTTAAATGCCATGTTGAATACATAATGTCACTGTGGTTATGGAGGGGAGAAAAAAAAAACACAAAAAGTGAGATTTTTTTAAAAAATGCAATGAATAGTGGGGGAATGCAGCGTCGTGGGTGTTTGGAGTCTTGGATATGTCAAAAAGTAACAATAACACTGATTTCTTAGTGGTTTTTTTTTTTTAATGTAAGATTAAAAGATGTGGTCCTTATGTAAATCAGTGAAGCTCCTGAACACTGAACACAAGCTACTATTGCAATGAAATCCACGTTAATGCTAATCTGTGTTCTAGACTTTGATATGAAACAATGCCATATCCCTGCACTGTGTATTATATTTAATTAAATACCTTGTATTTTGTGCTGTTTTTTTTTTTTTTCATAAAACAAGTGTCATCTTCTAATCAAACTGGCATGTTCATGGTTCAAATCCTCAAACTTTGTGGACATTTGATAGCTTTTTGGGATCAAGTCCCTAAAGGGTACAAAAAGTGTCAGTAGTGTAAAATAGACCTGCAAGAGTGATTGACATTAGATTAAAACATGAAAAAGAAACATTCATACAGAGCTGCAAGTGAGCCATAACCAAAAAAAGAAAAAAAAAAATGTTCAAAAATGGCCTGAGGGGTTTCTAAGGGTTCCTTTAGAGCAAATACCTGGACTGAAAAGAAATGATGCTCACACTAATTCTTACTAACCTTAAAACCTCATGTTAATTTTATAAAACATATTTCAGCAACATCAATTTAACTCAAGCTAGACAATGATACTGCCATTTAATGAACCACCAAACATGGCAAAATTACTTAAACTGCTTTTACAAATAAGGAAATGATACACTTTAGTCCTTTAGAGATTTCAGTCAACACCTTTAGTTTTTGTCGCATTTTAAATGTAACGTCGACCTTGTGCACACAATTAATGAAAAGTTCCAAGTGGTAAAAAAAAAATAGTTCTGTTACAGTATACTAGTGTTAACATTTCCTCAATAGTACTGATAAAACTTTTCCATACTCATTTAATCTCAACAATGCAATTCAGTTAAATGTTCAGTATACAAATATGTAACCTGCAGCTATTCTGACTTATTTCAACTTTGGATTGATTCATTATATTGTTTATAATATTAATAACCTCTTTAAATAAAAAGCAAAGTAGTATCGTGCTTATTAATATTGCTGTTTAACATTTATTGTGCTTCATACATATATACATTATGAACATGGACAACTCACACAGTATATCTTTACAAAAAGTTACAACTTCTGAGCCACATTTTCACAAGCAGACTGTTCTAAAAGGTCATAAAATGATAGACAATGCTCAAAGTGCTCAATGAGTCTCTAAGAGCAGATTCTGACATCATATGTTACACTGTGAACAATCCTCGCAGTCTGTGAGACAGAAAAACAAACAGTGGGTTTGTGTCTGTCGCAACAACACATTGACACCCAGACAGCTCCTCAGCACTGCTCGAAACCTGCCATCAGGGAGAGAGCAAGGGACTCCACTGTGCAAGAGAAAACAGCAGAGAAAGTGTGATCGCTTCAGTGTCAACAGCCTCTTGTATAGAATAGATGGTGAAGTAAAACAGCATCAACATAACATGCAAGTCTCTGGTTCACGTCCATAAACCATCACTTTTACTTACAATGAGGGAAGGAACCCCGACATACTGCCTTATTCAGGATTGTTACGAGGAACATGTGGCAGTTTTTGAAATCAGACTCCATTTTATCGATGGACTCGATCCTAAAATTAAGAGACAAACAAAATATTCAGTCACAACACAACTGCCAAGAGAGCTGAGGCAGCAGATGACAAATACAGGTTTGACAGCTGAGACTGTTATTGAATAGTTTAGAAGAAAAATGTGTCAAACTGAAAAAAAAACAAAACCATTATCTGTTAATCCTTCAAGTTAATATAAGGCCTCTTACTTCCAGGCTCCAAAGCCAGCTTGCCATCGGTCTGAGAAGATGAGGACTAGATTAAGAACCTTCATTATTGCCTCCTTCACAAAACTGACCTGAGAAATTAGACCAGGAGATAAAAACATCGATATCAGCTAACTATGACATGGATAAATCCCTTCCTCTGAAGGAGGCTCTGAGTAACTCAACTGAGCTCTGGTGGTTTTTACCTTCTCCCTCAGCAGGCAGCGGTCATGAATAGTAGCCAAATATCTGTAGTGAATCTTGATCAGCTGGTCCAGATCCTTTGCTTCCTGGACTTGGTGCTGAAACTCCAGTCCTGTGCTGTGCAGAATCTGACAGCACACAGTGATAATACATTTAAGATTAGAGATATTCTCCCTTCAAGGTGAAAATGGTTTTCTCTTTTTCTACTCTGCATTTCTGTAGTCAGATCATGGAACTTCAAAAAAATACTGAAGCAACAATCTTATTAATGTGATGGATTAACTGTCACGGGACAACTTCCAAGTGTCTTGATTTCATGCCATTTGGAAAACACTGCCAGTTACAGGATGACAAATCCATCTTAAACTATATGATATTTTGAAAGGAGGCATATCTCTCATGTAAATACACACATCTTGACTCAAGTTTTTGTAGTTGCAGCTCATAAATATCAGACCCTTTTTATTTGACAGAATTATTCCCATTACCCTGGTCATGATGTAGTTGTGAAGGCTGTTGACAAAGTGCATCAGTTTGACTCGCAGCAGACACATTCGGTGAATCTGTTGATTTACAGGCTCTTTGATCTTCACGTCCTCACCTGGGGCTTCCTCCAGCCTTTTAGAGACATCTGTAAAATCTTCGAGAAGCAAACAGACTTTAAATGTTACAGAAGCCACTGGTAGTCAAATGCTTTACAGCACAGGTGTCAAACATGCGGCACGGGGCCCAAATGCGGCCCGCCAAAGGGTCCAGTCCGGCTCCTGTAATAAATTTGTTAAATGCAAAAATTACACTAAGACATTAACAATCATTTTAGTTCAGGTTCCACATTCAGATCAATTCACTCTCATTATAACCTATAACTACTCAACTCCAAATTTTGCAAAACAAAAAACAAACAAACTGAATAACCTGAACAAATATGAACAACCTGAAATGTCTTAAGAGAAGTCAGTGCAATATTAATAATATTCCACTTGTTACTAAATGTTTTGTGATCTTTAAGTTATTATTTACATGTGGAAATGATAAACTAAAGCGTAATAGTGTTAAAATTACCCTTTTTTCAGTTTATTCATGTTATTGATGTTAAAAGGATAGTTTGTAGATGTAAATGTTTTCATAATATAATTTTACTTTTTTCACTGTAAAACATAAAGAAAAGTTTAAAGTTGATATTATTTATATATTGTTGTTCTTATTTCATTGGTCTGGCCCACTGCAGATCAAATTTAGCTGAACGTGGCCCCTGAACTAAAATGAGTTTGACACCCCTGCTTTACAGGGATTTCAATACACAATAAGGAAACTCATGCATGAGCAACAGCCGGTTTGTTTTCATAAATATCACTAAACAGGAGCACAGGACCTGAAAGCTCCATTCTAACTCTTACCACTGAATCGCAGTGTGTCTAAGCTGTATTTAGCCCACTTGATTTGCAGCAGTAGGAGAAACACTTGATTGTAGATTTTCTGACACTCTGAGCTGATCACAATGTCAACAGGCCATGGAACCTGAAGAGAACAAAATATATATACAGTTCCAAAAGTCTTAGGAGACGATAAAATATGTTGTTCTAGAAGATTATAATGAGCCCTACTTATGCACTTATCAGTCACTGTATCAATATACTGTATGTAAAACTGGGACAAACACATGTAGAAATCCCAAATTTGAGAAAATAAAATTATTCAGAACACAGGTGTCAAACATGTGGCCCTGGGACCAAATCCGGCCCACCAAAGGGCTTAATCTGGCCCCTAGGATGTGATTGTGAAAGGCAAAAATGACACTGAAGATATTAACGATCAAGGATGTTCAAATCAATTTCGATCAATTCAATCTAAAGTGGATCAGACCAGTAAAATACTATCATAATAACCTATAAATAATGAAAACTTTTTTTTCTTTGTTTTAGTGTAAAAAAAAAGTACAATTACACAAAAATGTTTACATTTACAGACGAGCCTTTTAACAATAAAATGTGAATAACCTGAAATCTCTTAAGAGAAGTATGCAGAATTTTAATAATATTCTTCCGGTTATTTAATGTTTTGTGTATTTGTAGATCCACTGTGATCTCGACTTTGTGATTCATGTGTATAAATACTAAACTAAAGTGTAAGATTGTTAACATTGCACTTATTTTACTTAAGAATTTTCAGGTTGTTCATGGTATGTTCAAGTACAATTCATAGATAAAAACATTTTCATTGGAGAATTTTATGTTTTTTCACATAACAGTTATTCTATTATTTATATTTCACTGGTCTGGCCCACTTTATACCACAATAGGCCGTATGTGGCCCCTAAACTAAAATGAGTTTGACACCCCTGATTTAGAAGGTATACTGGATAATGAATACAAAGAAAGTAATAAAAGTCTAAAGAATTCTGGGACATTCTCTGTGAAGCTTGGTATAATATACCAAAGATTCTGTAAGGAAACTCCCAGACAGTCCACCCAAGAGGGTTCAAGATCCATTAAATCCAAATGGAGTAGACATTTTGCCATTTAGTTGTGATTCTGTACATATTTCCTGCATGAATTTTTCTAACAACTGTGTAGTAAAGATAAATGCTCATTTCAACCCTGAAAAACAACAAATAAAAAGTAGAGTAAGGCTTTTGAACAGTACTATACTTTATAATGTGCAACTGAATTACATTATTTATAGATAGTCCATTTTTAACTGCATATATGAGGATAGTTTATATAGACAGTATGTTTACTGTTGTTCTACAACCATTCCAACAGTTTAGTGTTTTTCTTACTTTTTACTCCAAATGCTCTCACAATATGGTAATACTGATGTAACATCTTTGCACCAATAAGAATATGAATAAAAAACAAAGGTTCACACTTACTTTGTAACTTAGGGTAAGTACTTCAAGATTATTCACCGGGTGTTTTTTCCTGGCTGGGTCAATAGTCTCCAAGAAGATTGACAACCTATAAAATGCAAAATGAAGAACAAAATGTTGACTTTCCAAAACATGAGGAAAACTGATGACACATTCTGATTTTTAAAAGTGCAGTACCTGCTACTGTCCTCAGGGCAGCGCTGTCCAACTGCTTCCTGCAGCTGAACATTGAGGAACGACAGCTGCTGCCAGCTCTCCTTCTCCTGTACTTTGTCAAAGATGGCAGTGTAAAAATCATACATAGTGTCTCCAGCTTCAAGGAGGAAGTAGTTCCTCATGGCCTGAAGGTATTCCAACAACCTATGGAGACATTAAGGGAATGTGTTACAGACGGTTTATGTGTACGAATAAACTGACCCTCGGAGAGCGATGCTTACTTGTAGTCTTTTTTCAGAGTCTTCATGAGGTTCCCACAGCATTCGATGTACCTCCTCTCGATGTGTGGGTAGAGGCAAGAGCGTAAAGTGAGCTCAAAGGTCTGGCAGGTGACAGACTGAGATGAGCGGTCCACGATGACATCACCTCCAGAAAACCGCTCATGGAAGTCACTTTGTTCCAAGTAAAGCCTTCAGAGGAACAGATGTAGATGTTAAAATGCACTGGATCTACAGACTGATGGACAAAAACTGATTTGTTTAAAAACAAACAACATAAATACACTGTATATTATTTCTGTTGATTCAGGGGTTATGTTTGTGTATAACACATTAAAGTCTTCACATATTATGTTGAGTCATCTGTATTCATGTCATCTCATTTGATTCTGCTGAAACAGAAGTAATATTAACTTCTAACTGAACATTACATATGATAACTGACGGAAAAGTAAGCTACCTACTAACATGTTACTGTACACAGTCGGTTTGTGGCTTACATAACCTCCATCACAGTAAGAAGGATCTATACTGAAATTTATCAATAAGTTAGGTTACTATTGGATTACTGTGTTTTAAATGACATGCAAGGTAGAAAAGTTTATATACTGTAGCTGAAATACTGCTGTGTTTTTGTTTATGACATTTGTTTATGACATTTCATATTCTACACCTCACTTGGGAAATGTGTAACTATTATCTTGTTATATTTTAGGATGACATTACAAGTTCTCCATAGCACAACCACTTTTAAATAATAATACTTTTACCATATTTTTTTGTGAAAAATGATGCCACAGGCAACCTAATGAAACGGGCAATTTTACTGAATAAAATGATAAATTTATCTGAATTTAAACAATTTCATTTCATGTGATTTAAGTATACAAGTAGAAATAAAACAACATAGCATTAAGTGTTTACTTATATATTTTAATATAGAAAAGTTAGACATTACATCTTTAAAAGATCTTTGATAGATTATCAGACTGCTACTAATTGTTAAATAATCATCTTATATGAGCTAATCAGAATTGTTTTGCATAATTTTGCATAACCACTTTTCATTCAGTTGATTAAAAACAACTGGATGAAACAGAAATGTTAAATGTCCAGGTTTTGCTCTTTTATTGTTATCTTGTTGCGTGCCCTTCATCTGATTTATAGGGATTTCAGTCATTTCTTTGTATATCTTAGTAACAAACATCTATTTGTGTTTTTATGTCAAATATAGCCTATGAGACAAACAAGAATTTTAAATTTCTTATTATTTATACATTTTAATATCAATAAGTAGCTCTCCTGCGTCATTTGTTATACTGGAAACTATTGTTATATGATACTACAGCATAAAAGGGACAAATCTTTAAATGCGACTGTGACACTTAGATACCATCTGAAATTTCATCCTTGTCGGTTCCCTACCTTGAACAGAAGCAGATCTTTTAAGTTCTTTTTTTTTTTTTTTTTTTTTAGAAAGGACCACTTGAGAGATTAAGAATATAACAGCAAAAAGGCTTTGTGTCTTACTGTACTGTGGTGGTTACTATTTACCTGGCGAAGTTTATAGCCAGTAACGGGTCATGGACATCGTCGATCTCCAGGTGCTGAGCAACAATGGAGTGCATCTTTACAAGGCTCCTCCTAGTGGCCTGTTGTTCAGTCACTGTATCTGTCGGAGATGACTCTTGGCTGCAGAGGCGTGACTGCACAGACTCCAAAAACAGTGTATATAAACTCTTCCTCTCTGCATCTGTAATATCAACAAATTTGGTCTCTGTGAAGTTGAACCACGGACACACTATGTCTAAATACAGATACAGAGACTTAGGACAAACGCTGACCTCTGGAGGATCGGTCGGACTGCTCAGCCTCTTTGCAGTCTAGATTTTTGAGCAGCTGCATGGACTTCCCAGCCATGATGATCTGCTTTAGGACAGGTTTGAGGAAGGACACCATGGTGAGCTGCCTGTTACTGGAGCCCTCGCCTCCAGAGCTCCCACTTGCTGCGTCATTCAGCTTCTCCTCATTCTCCACCGTCTCAGACACACTGTAGAGTGTGTAGGTGGCGTACCAGAAGTCCCTGTGGTTCACTGGTACATCCTTGTTCCTGAACAAGAAAATAGTCATTTGTTTATCTGTACAGACATAACACATCCATTGTCTGTAGGTTTGAGATAAAATAGTCAGACTGTTATCAAACCGATAAAGCAGAGCAGAAGTGAATAATGAATTTACAGAGCAATGAAAAATCAGTCTGCAAATATTTTTTAAAAGTCTTCACTGTAATGTGTTGCAATCTGCCACATTTGTCTAATTTTCAGTGTTTCTGTTCTGCATACTGTACAACATACTGTATCTTCAGGTTTTCAACAATCTTAAATGGATTTTAGGGGGCATATTATTTCCTGGATGCTTTTATAGACAAAAAAAATGAACAAAAACAATTCACCTCTCAGCTACTTGTTGATCAGGGAGAATTGAAAACCATCAGTCTTTCACCATTATGTGACAAATGCTTCATTTTAAATTGTCAAGCTAAAATCAGATTAAATCATGATTTTCTTTGCTTATTATTGTAGAAATTTGGCTTGGTAGGATGCTGAAATAAATACTAAGAATAAGAAATGCCTTGTGTGATTTATTCTTGTAACAAAGTAAGACAGGCAAACAAAGTGCAATGCAGTCTGTGGGGTGGGAGACAAAAAGGTAAGAGAATCAAATGATTTTTAGGGAGTTTGGGCAGATAAAGTATGCATAGGAGTCAAACTGTGGGTCAAACTGTTTTGGTGTTTGCAAGATATGAGGGTGGCAAATAAAATTATGCATCAATGTCTGATTTTTAGGGAGTCTGGGCAGATAAAGTATGCATGGGAGTCAAACTGTGGGTCAAACTGTTTTGGTGTTTGCAAGATATGAGGTTGCCAAAAAAATTATGCATCAAGGTCTGATAGGACCAATACTTTGGGAGATATCAGTAATTTTGGAATACATTAGCTTTACAATAATGTTGCTATACCCCCAACACTTTGGCGGTGACTGCTGGACAAACGTGTTACAACATGCACAAACACACAACAGCATACAAACTACCACATCTACAACCCATGGATCCCCAAGAGTCAACACACTAGTTTTACATAACATTTACACTTCACCTTTATTTATATTAGATATAAAAATAGAATTTCACCAGTTTGTCCCAAATGTGAACCTCAACTAGGCTTCAATGTCTGAAAGGAATGCAACACAATTCACATATTCATTACATTTCCTTGAAATGATCCTGATTCTTTGACACAACATGAGAAAGTCATCAATTTCATACAAGAAAAGCCATTACACTTTTAAGGTTTTATGTAAAGCTCTATGAATTGTTTGTTGTTTCTTTACATGAAATGTGCAACACAAATAAACCTGCCTTGCCTTACTGTAAAGTGGATCAGAGATGATCCTCTTTCAGTTTCCAAAAGAAAAATCACTGATTTCAGTGTTTGTGACTTCAGTAAGACGAGGATACTACAGTGATGAAATGACCCTGTTTTTCTGCAGAAATAGAGGAAACATGAAAGCTCTGGGAATGAACTGTGACTTGGATTCAAGTGGTCATTAATAGTGGCCACATGACTGAGTGGGACAATGAATCCATATATGGTTAGATCAGTCTGTTTTCAATACTATGTAAGTACTGTCCTTTATTTAGTGTTTTGTGGACTGGTCTTTTGAAATATTGTAAAAGAAAGTAAAATAAATAAATAAATAAATAAAAATAGGCTCTTCTAACAAACTGCTGCATATGAAAAGTCCACAGCAGCATCCTTTATTGTTTCCTTCTATTGTTTCTCTGTGTATCACATTGAAAATGACATAATGACAGAGTCATGCAGCATCACTATGACGACCAGCCAAGGTACTATTTCTGCAGTGGAGAACGAACGCATTGCCAGGTAACAAGGTAACAAAAGTGAGTGGAGTTGAGTAGGGTGTGTTGAACTGTTACTATTCAGAGGAAAAGCATCACTGCTCAATCAGGAGCAGTCTGGTACAACGAAATATAAACTGGTTCCCACCCTACACTAAACCAATAAAACTATGCTGTTGAAATCAGATCTGTTGCCTGATATGATACACATAAACAATAACCAATCAAGTTAATGACACCAGATGTTCAGAGTTTTGTTCCATACCTTTGGATGATGAACTCTTTGGCAGGATCAAACAGATGCCCATGAACAATCCATTCATCTACAATCTCCAAATATGGTCTGACTGTTTCTGTCCACAGGGAAAACAACAAAGCCACCTAAGAGAGAAAGATGCCACCCAGTGAGGATTACGTAGCCATTATGGACTCCATTTCAAAAATCATCACTGAGGAAAAACTCACCGCTTGCTCGGATGCTTCCCCGACGCTGTCATACTCAATGATGGCCTTGTATAGGGTGTTGAGCAGGTGCGAGGCCCGTACGACATTAGGAGTCTGAGGAGGGACTTCAGCCACACCGGTACAGAACACTTTGTGCAGGACTTTGATCTGGGCCAAGTGAGGACTGAGTTGCTCCAAAACTGAAGAAAGTGTCACTGTCTCATCTGTAAATCAGAGGAAAGCATCAGACAAACATGTTACTAATAACCCACACAACAAAACATGCATATATAAGTTTGACAGACTGATTAATATACTGGAACCAGCAAATCAGAGACTTGAGCTGTTGCAGAGATTGAATCATTATGTACTATATCACAGAATAAGGCATCATTCAGCATCTTATCAAGAGAAAGCCACAGTATAAACCACATAAACATGCACTTGCCATTGCAAATAAGCTCTCTCTCAATTGTGGTCAGCTCCTCTTTGAAGCTGGTGAAGTACTTGTTAAGTGCCCACACAAAGGCCTGGTAGGTCCTAAAGGGAGGCTCGGAGCCCTTCTTGGACCCATAAGAGGAACTGGAGCCTGGTGGGCAAGGTTCCGAGCTGTACCCTGTCACTTCATCTATGAACCTCTGCAGCCTGAAGACCGCCTGACCGTACACAGCGATATGCTCCAGCACAGAGCGCAGACAGTTCTGCAGTAGCAGAGATGGACAAAACAGAGCTTTTTACATTAAGAGGGCATGTGTACGAGGATGTAATGGAAGCAGATGTTTTCACTTACACTGGTCAGATGAGTTACCACCACGTTATTCCTTACTGACACTTTTCCATCGTGGTTTTGGAATATAAAGTGTTTCTTAACCCCAGACAAGAGCCTGTAACATGATCACCACAAGATAAACTGTATCATCCAAATGAAAATACAACATCCTTTCAATTCAAACAAAAAAGATTTGGGGATTTACCAAACTATAAAAAAGGTAAAGCACGTGAAAGGATGAGATAAATCTTTGTAAGTTTTTACAATGAACACATTCACACAAGATCATTACATCTTACCACAGTGTCTCCCGTATTACTTGGGTCTCTGTGACAAAGGCCTTTTCTTCTGGCAGATACAATGGATCAGTGTTATACAAGTGCTGATCCCTAATAGGAGAGACAGTGAGCATCAACTTTTCAACATTTGGAATCATTTCAACATGCAAATCCCCTGAAGAAGACAGCTGGGGATGCCAACTACCTGATAAGCACAAACAAACATAAAAACTTCCCTCAGGGTATCTGCAGGTCTCAACAAGTTAAATAAAAATCTACTTAAAGACTATTATGAATGCAATTTAAGACACATTTCAAAGCCATAGAAACAAATTAAACATTTAGAAATATTCAAAGGATATAAAAGAAAACCAGTCTAACATAAGTGATGCCTCTGATGTGAATACAGACCAGTACTCAGTGATGACAGGCTCTCTGGTGGTTTTTTAAAGCAGCTCTAATGCTTTTATACCCAAAGGTCCTAATTTAAGCACACTTTTTTTTTTTTTTTTTTTACACAAGATGCAGCAGGCTTCAAATGGTTTTATTTCAACATGCTTTAACCAAGAATTAAATGTACTGTTTCTGGGCCAGATCACGTTGTACTTGCTGTTACACGTGTTACATAAAGTAATATTGATAGAAACTATTTCAACATATTACTTCGAGGTTTGTCTTTCTTTTTTAATGAGGAGATGCTACAGTATATAAGCCCCTATACCAAATTGAGACACACTATTTGTACAGGTTGCTACAGTGGTTAGTGATTCCATAGTAGTTTCACTTTGTAATTTTGAGGCAACTACAGTGTCATAAATGTGAAGACCCATCAAAATTTCACAATTTTTTATGGCCTAGATTTTAAGAGTTTTTAAGGGCCTTTTATAAGTGTCTTTTTCCTTAAGATATTCACCTTATGTCAATTCTTCAACATAAGCATATAAGAAAAGCCCCATTTTATTATTGTACTCATACTGTACTATGGTATTGTACTCATTATCCTTGAAATTCATCCTTGTCTATTTGTTATTGGACTGCATCTATTATTCAGTTCATAGTCCTCACACATTACTGTATTATCACAAGCATTTGGAGCAGTGTCATCGTGTTATAAAGCTACACTTACACTGAAACATTATCAAAGAAGATATAACTTTTAAAGTTTAGTTAATCCTACTGAATAATTCATTTAGTGACTCATACACTACCCTTCATGCTTCCCAATTAGCCCTGGGGGGTAAAAAACAAATCGGACTGGAAATTTATAACCATATAACTGTCATTAAATTTGTGTATAATATAAGAAAAAATCCATAATGATAATTCAGGCACATTATTATTATAACAGCTTTTTCGTACATAATACACAGTTTTAACACTGTATATTCTGTTGTCACTTTCCTTTCTCCACTCAAAATAATAAATAGTCATTCTAATATTTTCATAATATTATCAAATTGACTATGATACACTTACCAAACATTAAGCAGGTTGGAGTGTAAATGCAAACTGTGAGGAAAACGAGGAGCGTGAGGCACCCAGTAAGGTGTCACCACATGTTGTTCAAGCCATGCCCGGGCATTAGGTTCACCAACTGGAATGAAAAAATAGAAAAGAATACTTGAAGTACTCAATAAAACAGACCTTTAGTGTAAAATTGTGATGTGTGATCTTTACATAGACTGATTGATCTGGTCACATCACACCTGTCCATGTGACTGGTCCTGTTTTGTTAGCATTGTCCTGATCCTCCTGAGGCGTCCTGTCCAACTGGATCCCAGAGTCCTCCCTGCTGATTGGCTCCTGACTGTCATCCTCCTCACTCTCCTCCTCAGACCACTCCTACAAAAAAAAAAAAACTCTCGACATTCAATCTCGTCTACATCTGGGATATATTAATCATTCTCTTACTAGGTTGCATTTATGATTTACTCACAGGGGTATCTGGGTATGGTCCAATGTCTATGTCTTCACCCTCCATCAGGTATTTACCCCAGTCAAAGCTGTCCTCTTGTTCTGCACAGTTACAAGTTCAAGAGATAATTATTAACAGAATCACATGAGCATTTCTAAAGAATGTCTTTTTTTTTTTTTTTTTTTACATGTAATACTTAATGCCAGTGAAAATATTAACCTACCAGCCTCCTTCACCCTGGGTCTCTCTGTAAAGCTTGTATTTGAGGGGGAGCCCGACAAGAAAAGCAGCAGTGATAATACACTAAAATGCACATCTGTCTGCAAGAAAACATAAAAACAATATTTTAAAAAGAACATACTGCATCTTATTTAAAAAGCTTCTTAATTTAACACACTTATGGCAGTGTTAAATGCTTCAATTGTGACCTGAAGAAACCATAATGCAATTTTCTTTTAGGCATACCTTTGTTCCATCTGTATTAGGTAATGGTGAGTTCAAGAACTCCTCAGTCAGTCTCATCCAGCTTTCTGCTTTATTCAAGTCTGAGTGGACCATGAGTTTTTCATAGATTCTGGCAAACACATCAGATGAGGTATGAGTTTGTTTACAAAGGGGTGGATGAAAAAACATGTTGAGGCTGCTTCAGCAAATATTGAAATATGAACATACAGAAATAGGTCTCCCTTTACAACTCAAACCAGACCCCTTCCCCTTAAAATAAGTAAATGTCTAATATTATAGTACTGTTCTGCATAATTAAAGAGCAGCTATTAAGTCAGCGGTTCTAATATGGAAAGCGTGTAACTGAATTGGAAATGACTCTTTTCAGCAACATTTTAGGTCATGTCGGCATGTCACAAAAGGCAGCTTTAACTCACCCACTTATGCTGCGCTGCACTTTATGGCTGTCCACGTCCAGGTACCGATGAAACCTGTCAATGAGCATCACTAGCATCACCTCTGGTAAAAAGTTAGCCGCTAATAAGCTAGCTGCTAACCCGGACAGTGACTTACTCACCTGAAGTTAGACCAGGCAAATTTTAGCGCAAGCTGATAATTCTGGTCCTCCTCATCCTCAATTCCGCTGATACAAGAGATCAACTTTTTTGCTTCTCTTTCTGTCTCTTTTTCGAAGGTGCTCCAGTGTGCCATGTTGATGCTGATAGAATAGCTGGACGCTACTCGTGTCTACATTAAGATAGTCTGCGACCTAATGATGTATTCATCTAAAGGACTGATTCAAACAACAAACTGTATAGTACTGCCATTTGCCAGAAAGACAGAGTCGTTTAAATGTTCTTTATTCTTTCTGGTTATTCCGCATTTATTCCTGCCTCCATTGCCGCGCAGCACTTCACAACATTTGGAGACAAGTGCGCATGCGCAACATCAAACCCAGTTAAAATAAGATTTTGTGTCAAGAGCGCGTCTTTAAATGTTTTAACGGCTAAATAAAATACATTAATTTATAAGAGCTAATAATACACGATGTGAGTTGTTTTTATGAGTACTATTTTTAGGGTTTACAAAATCTCCCATAACCCATTGCGGCAATAGCGCGGTTACTACTTGAAGCAACTGGTAACAATCTCTTCTTCTAGACTCTCTGATTAATGTGCTATCGCGCATGCGCAGTGTCACTTGTTAAGCGTAATTTACCGAATTCTATAAAGGCTGTATAGTGTCGGTAACGGTGCTTATTTAATAACATAAATAATTAAACTTCGTGTACGTAAACAGGAAGCAAAAATAATTATTTGGTCTTGAATGGGGCGTGGCTAATCCCCCTCCACATGCACACACATATACACACACACGCACACACACGCACACATAGCCCTCTGTCTTGCACACACACACATATAACTTTACTGTAGAGACCGCGTTTCCTCACAAAGCGGTGTGTCGACAGTACAGAAGCAGCTAGCAGCCCCCTCCAGGCAAAAGGAAATGAAGAGGAGGCTACAGAAGAAATATTTGATTTTGATACTGGCATATTCGGGTCTACTTCTGCTAATCCCGTACGTGCTAGATTACCGGGATAAATCTGTTCAACACGGGAAACATGGTCTACAGCAACAGTCCAGATGCCCAGATTTGGAGAACACGGTTGCAATGCTGTGGGATAACGGTAAAGTCAACGGGAGCGACGCGCCGGAGTACGCAAATGTAAACAGGACCCAGTCGCGGATCCACATCTACCTACATGCCACCTGGAGGACCGGCTCCTCTTTCTTAGGGGAGCTCTTCAACCAGCACCCCGATGTTTTTTACCTGTACGAGCCCATGTGGCACATATGGCAGGCTCTGTACCCGGGGGATGCGGGGAGCCTCCAGGGCGCCGTGAGGGACATGATGAACGCCCTGTACCGCTGCGACTTCTCCGTCCTCAAACTTTATGCCGGCTCACAAAATATCACCACTTCCTTCATATTCGGGTGGAAAATGAACAAGGTGATCTGCTCGGAGCCGTTATGTGACGCGCACAAGCGGCACGAAATCGGGCTGGTGAGAGAGGACTTGTGCGTAAAGTGCCAAAAGAGGGACATTAGGGAGCTGGAGAAGGAGTGCAAAAAGTACCCAGTGATGGTTATCAAAGGGGTCCGAGTTTTGGATCTTAGTACGTTGGTTCCTTTAATGAAAGACCCAGCCATCAACCTCCAGATCATCCAGCTCTTCAGAGACCCAAGAGCAGTGCACAACTCGCGCTTGAAGTCCAAACAGGCCCTGGTGAAAGAGAGCATCCAGGTACTGAGGAGTAAAAAGCAGAATGACAAGTACAAACGCCTGTTGGTACCCAGCAACAGGGTGAACCGGGCGGAGAGCTACGTCTCCAGCGCCATGGAGCTCATCTGCGACAACTGGCTCAGTGACATGTTACTGGTGATGAACGCACCTCCCTGGGTGAAGAGAAACTACCTTCAGATCCGCTACGAGGACATAGTTTTGCATCCCATGGAGGAGCTCCAGAGGCTCTACCGCTTCTCTAACCTGTCCACCGTCCCTGCTCTGGAGAAGTTTGCACTGAACATGACGCACGGACAGGGGTATTCATCAGACAGGCCGTTCCTGATCTCATCCAGGGATGCAAAAGAGGCGATATACGCCTGGAGGGAGCGGCTCAATGTGGAACAGATAAATCAGGTGGAGGCCTACTGCAACGAAGTCATGAGACAGCTGGGTTATCAGAAGAATATCGTGGAGAAAACAACATGAGGAAGGATGCATGACGAGGAATCAATGTATAAGGTATGTTGGATTATCCCAAAACGGCAGAATGCAAGAGGCAATATAAAGTTATAGGTCTGAAACGCACTGGTGGAATGCAATATTAACTTAAGTACACATCTGGAATTAGTTACACATGAGTATTTCCATTTCACATTTAAATTTTACTTCACCACTCACAAAATATTACCATTTTTATGCCCAAGTATCCAAATATCCAAAGGTAAAAAATCTTTAGATGTTAGACAAAGTGTCTCGTATTTCTTCAGGTAAAACCCTTTTTGGATTCACTAGAAAATACACTGGAACAAAGATGAAAACAGACCCGTTTGTCATGAAAAAAATGTCTTTTCAGAGGACAGCAACACTGCAAAATACAGAATGATGCTTAAAATTTCCCAACAAAGTATTTAAAGAAACTCAATACAAACATTAATACAGTAAAACGTAAATATGTATTAATACAGTTGCAATAAGAAATCCAAAAACATATAATAAAAAAAACACTGTCAGGAACCATTTTACTGCACAATGACTATTTTTACTTTTCATACATTAACTAAAATTTTCTGATAATAGTTGATGAGTATTTATTAATTAACATACCGACTACTCAAGGAAAGATAATAAATAAAATTGGTATTTATTTAAATTTGGATATAAATTTAGAATTCAAATAAAATATTATTTGCATAGTGACATTGCGGTACTTCTAGCACCACTGATTAAGTTGCCTATGTAAGCAGTGTTCTTGTAAAAATAAATCATTTGTGCTTGTAAAACAGTATCTCAGCTTACCAAATACATTTATGAGTTGTATAACTATTTACTGAATCATTCTTTCACCTCTTCTAAAATGCAACAAATCAAAATGAAGGTACACTTATTGTCTGCTTGAACAGGATGTTTGTGGTCCAGAAGAAACTATTCTGCATGCTCTTGCTTTTACTCTGCAGCGCTCTGTACATGACCTCTGACCTCAGTGCAAATTAAAGCACCAGAAGCAGGGCGTCCATCTGGGGATCACCAACTGGAATGAAAAAATTGACAGGGATGAGGGATGTACAGAACATCACAGTTTTAATCATTTGACACTTGAGGCTTAAATACTTGATGGATTTAATTGGATTAGAAACATAAATGAAAGTCACCTGTTGATTGTGGCGATGTCCTAAATGTATTTGCCCTGTCAGCACAGTTTTCACTTTATACGGACTCTGCTCTTAGGTGTCAGATAACAGCTCATAAACTATTAATATGTCAGTACTGTTGGGAGTTTTTCACACATGCTTTCTTGTTTTATTTTCTCATTATGTAATGAATCACATGTAGGGTTGGGTTTTAACAGATCCTCCAAAAGCAAAAGCTAAAATTATATTTTAGATGAATTCAAGTGATATTTATGATCGATTTTGAAGCTGACAGTCAAAAATATGTCCCTTTCCTTTATGACTAACTGATCTGCTATGTAATAGAGGCATCATTGTTTTGTCTTTGGCAATGCTGGGTCCCCTCATGGATAGTGGGGGCTGGCAGTGAGGTGCTGGGCCTCTGACTGCGCTGTCGAGAAGGGAATCATTGTATACACCGTTCCATGATGGGATAGAGCTCCCAGGGTTACCAGCAGCCTGTCACCACCAGCTCTCACAAGTAGACCCTTTAGAGATGGGCTGCTTACAAGCTGTCAAATACAGGATGGACACTGCTCAGACCATTTATCACCACTTTAATGCTTTATTTACTGATAAAGTCCTCATCCTGAGTATTATTAATGCTATTGAGTATATCTGTGATCCTAGTGTTTGATTTCCTGTGCAGCTATGCCATAATATTAAGAGTTTTATCTTAATCCTTAACTGATTTTCCTCAAAACATGTTATAAGACTTTTTTTTTTTATTCCTGTTCCAGGGGCCTGCTGTCCAAGGCTGAGGGCAAAAGGTGGAATAAAAAAAAGCAAGCAGCTGGAATGTGGTCCACTGGGAGTTCTCAAGCTCTTGTTTTCCTCTAGCTGTGTGGAGCTGATGAATGAAGAAATTTCAAGTTGAAAGGGCAGCCAATCACATACAGATGAATTTGAAAAATGAAGCCAGCAGCTTATTTTTTCACAGTGTTACCTGATCAGCACCAGTGTGCAGATATGAGGATATGGGGAGAGGAAATAAAGAAGAAGAGAAGGATGTGGTTGATTCGTGCTGCCGCTCCAGGGCAGCCTATATCCTTCTGTCCTTTTAGTAGCACTAATCCCTCTTAAATCCCCTGTAGGGAAGGGCCATAAAAAGCCTGAGATGGGTCCTTCCTGGGAGATGACTGCCTGCATACAAGGTGGTAGCAACGTCAGTTCCACTCTCACCTGCGTGACTTATCTATCCAGCCCATGAATAAACATGGCAGTAATCTCGAGCATTACCAATCTCACTCGGTTCACTAACATTGCTAATGTAGAGCTTTGAAAGAAGAAACTACAGTATTTTCCTAAAAGAGGCCCAACTGAGGAACTATTGTTCCTCCCCCGGCCCCTCAGGAATCCGGACAGCTGCAGCGCCCCACTGACAAAACACTCACATGGGTGTGAAATTTTCAAATATCCCACAGACGTGTCTTGGAGAGCTGCTTCTGTCCTCTCCCACTTGACTTTTTTTTAACAGGTTTTCTAAACACAACAGATGGTACTGATTAAAACTGTGTATCGTTTTTATTTAAAATATTGTCAAATGCTGTGAATATCCCTCTGGTTAACGATGTGTTGAGGAGGGGTCAAATGTGCACCAGCATCTACATGTTCAACTTCAGAAGTTGGTTCTGTAATAATTGTTTTGGGTTGAAAGCCTGAAGAGGTTCTCTTGTCAAGAAAGAAATAACCTTTAGACTATTTAAATAACTTCAATAAAGTCTTAGTAAATGCTAAGTAAGCATTTCATGAAAGAAAATGTGTGATTAATTTCTGCCATTTGCCGTGAATATTCCCCTTTTTACTGTTTTTGGGTGTGTCTTTCTAAACACTACTGTGGATGTCTTCAAACGGCTGCAGTTGCACAAAATGGCCCTGGATACATTATACTAGAAGAAAATGAACATAATAACTGTAGATTTCAACCAAAAATCTCACACATTCTTGAGCTACAATATGACATGTGAAAGTAATGAAAAAGGTCCTGAGCTCAGACTGAATGAGCCTCTGCTGGATTAACTGGCACATGAGTATCAACATAAATCAGCAACTGTATGGGATGTTCTTAATGGAATGACAAGCAGTTGGCCAGTGACACTAAAATCACTAAAATCATTTGTCCACATTGAGTCTTTTGGGGGACTGTATTACAGTATTAATAATTCCTCATAGTGTTGTTTAGTTACCTTTGAATCGTAATAGGTTACAGATTACTGATTAATTACTACAATTAATTACTAAGTAAAGGAAATTGAATATTTCACTTTCTTCATCAAAATAATCTAATCCCTTTTTCACAACTTCTCTAACATTTCTTCCATAAATATGAAATCTAACTAGGCAGTGTAAACCTAATAACAGTATATAACACTGGTTACTACTACTAAGATGTTGCACTGTAGTGTCTGAAAATCTGTCAAAAGAAGCTTTCATGCAGAGCAAAAAAGAGGCAAAAGTACAGCGGATGAGGTATAGGTTAAGCTGTCTACTAAAAATAACATATTGGACATATAACCCCTATAGCTTGCATCTATTAAAATTAATTTTAAATGAATTATCTTATTGTGTATTCTGTAATTTCTCACTTTGGGATAAATAAAGTACATCTATCTATCTATCTATCTATCTATCTATCTATCTATCTTACTTATCAGGGCTGTTTATCATATTGAATTAATTTACTCAAGGCTTTACCATTCTGAAATTTGTTAAAAAAAAAAAAAAAAAAAAGGCCTAAAATGCAAAGCTAGAATTATTCATCTGGTGAACTTTTTTTCAATATACAAACTGTTTGCTTCTTGTAATATATTCATTGTGAATGCAATTGTCCAATGGTACAATATAGAGTTTTAGTAAAGAAACATTACTTGTTGAAGAAAAAGACATACTTACCTTTCTATTACGTTAGCAGGGTTACTAGTAATCTGTAACCTCTTACATTTCAAAAGTAGTTTAGATACTAAGATGAATAATTCCTAAAATTTCCAATTCCTCAAATATAATCCCCAAAAGATTCAAGTTATGAGGCCAAGTTATTTAAGTGGCCCTGGCAAACTGCTGGTCATTTTGGTAATAGCATCACACACAGTGAAGGAGTTGTGTTGATAATTTTATTTTTGTCTTTTGTTCTTATAGCAGGAAAACAATCACTTAAAATTTTAGATTGTCCATAACATTGGGATATCCCCCAACTCTTTGTCTTATGTTTTCTAATGTTCCAGAATTGGCTCAGTAAATTTGCACTCATTTCTAAATAAAATGTAATTTAAACATAGGAAACTCCCTAAAAAGTGCAAAGAAGTGAAGTCATATGCAAGCTGCATATGCATACAGTACGCTAAAGATGTTGTGGTTCCTTAAACCCTAAAAAAAACCCCACCTACTTCCTTTAATGGTGTTTTGGACAAAAATAGAACACATCTGGGTGTCTGATGATTTGACAGATTTTAATTTCTATGTTGACATGCAAACCATGGCAGATAGAACCTGGCAACCAGTTGCTACTGCAGACAACAGGTGCACATACCGACATACTGAACTGAGCTACATGTCATATTTCTCAGGCACAGAAAGCATGTAAATACAGGTGGCAAGACAACTGACAGCCGCACAGTCTGGAGAGAGTGCACATGGAGGTTATATAATAGTCTGTAGCCAGTGTCCTCTGCTTGAGGGTAAAGTGCCAAACTCTGCTCATTTATTTGCCTGCGATCGTCCATGGTGTGGCTGTCCATAAAGTGCTCCCACATCTCATACAAAAATGTCACTTTTTTTTGTTAATACAGCAGGAATTGTAGGAAAGTCAACAAATATGAGCAATAATCACAGTTTTGTTTTGCACAAACCAAAGACACTATAATCTGTGCACTAGATTATACTGTACTGAGGGTGGATCAGGAAGCTTTGTAGCCAAATCACAGAAGAGGCAATGCAAGCATAGGAAAGACAATGAGCATTAGAATAAGTTGTAAAGTAATGGTTTGTTGAAACAAAATAGAGAACAAGTGATAACTGAAATGCAAAGCCCTAGTTTAATTACTTCTCATTCCAGCTTGAATTTTGATGACCCATGGTCCATACAGCGTGGCAGCATCTTGCATAAGTAGATTCACTTCCTCTTGGAGGTCCTCAGCGAGCCATAAAACTTGAACTGGGTTCTTCCTCCTGCGGCAAAGTCCCCAGATTCAACATACACTATTGCAGCTTTTTGCACGTGCCCTATGTACTCATAAATACATAAATGCAGGAGCCAGTGGGCACAGTCAAAAGAGAAAACAAAGGCGACACGTGTTTTGTGGTGAATTAGAAAGAGGGGCTGGTTCAGATGTCTAGACATGGTAAAGGGGGAAACAAAACATGTTGAAAAGGGAAACCACAGATTAAGTCCCAGAGTGAGTTGGTTCAGCCAGCTGCTCCACGAGCCCAAAGAGTCTGGGTACATCTATTTGTGCTGGATCAGTACAACTACTGTCCTATTTACAGCAGTAAAATGTCAGAGGACAAAAATACACAAATAGTGTTCTCATTATCATTTGCATTTGGCCACTTTAAATAATAAGAAAATGTAGTGGGACGGTCATCAAACATCACTGAAGTGTGAAGAATACAATTCTGTATTCACCTGTACTAATGCAAATCACATGCAGGAAAACAATAGGTTCAGTGTTTTGTTACAGAAAATGTCAGCCAGTGTGGTGACTGAATTTCAAAATGTCTTATCAAAAGGATTTGCATGTTGAAGCTGAGCCTCAAACCAATATGTTCCTTCCACTGCTCAGGAGTAACTGTTACAAACTGGGCCACAGGTGACATGACGTCATACACCTTATGATTTATTTGAAGTCACACACCTGCTGTACACAGTGTTGAGACAACAAGCCTGAATGTGGTACCAAAACAGAAGCCTTAACTGCAGATGATTCCTTGTTAAGAGAAGAAAATATGTTCCCATTTCCTATCAGAGGATAATCAGAAAAAAGCTGTTCAGGTTACCTGTAATTAAAGCTTAGAGAAGTTTCTTTGGGCCCATTATGTATGTGCAGTGACTGCTGAATGTACAAGTGAAGTGTTGTTGTAGCTGGACAATGAGATCCAATCCAATTGACCTCAGTCAGTCCACCTGGGTGTATGCTGGCAGATATACGGCTCCAGGAAGCCATGACTTAGGAATTTATGTCAATCACAGGAAATCAAAGTTATGGACAAATCAGAAGATTTGCTCAAAGTTTTCTTTTTTTTGCACTGTAACAGCATATGCATTGGATTCTTAGTGGTAGAAGGCATGATTTAAAGGCATAATATGTAAAACATGTCAAAGCTAAATAGGGAATTGAGAAGGTGAGCAGTTTTAGCAACAACAAAGCCATTAAACAGAAATAAAATGTTTTCAGATTTGAACACACCCACACCTTTGCACAACCATATGGGAAGATTCTGAGTGAATGCAGCTGAAGAGCAAAGACATCACCAGAGCGGTTACATTTTGATCAAGTCATGTCTGCACTCCCTTCACCTCTGTTATTGACAGGAGGTACACAGATATGTCCCAAATACAGCAGGAGAACAGGAGAAAAAAAAAAAGAGGGCAGGGTCTCTGCAGTTAAATACCCACATACAAATTTCTGATGGCTCATAAATGATGATTAAGAATAATTGTTGTGTGAGCTTATACATCACTTTACTTTTTATTCTTGAGAAGTTTACATATTTTGCCTTTGTGAATATACGCATATTACAGGGAAAATGTCGAAACTGATGGTGGTTACGTGTCATCATTCATCTAAATTTGACCTGTGAGGTAAAAGCTGAAAGAACTTTTAATTCTTTAAGTTGCACTCCCACTTAAATGAATGATTAAAATATTTTTAGCATTGATGATTATGAACATTCCCTTGTTCTCCTTTTGAAAGAGCGTATTTCATGACACAGTTTAGTTTAGCACTGCCCCATGAGACCCAAAATAATTACCATGAAAATGGTTCATTCCTTATTCATTCATGCTATATGAAAACCAGCCTACTACATAGAAAAAGATCTGGACGAGCTCAAAGACAAGATACACAGATAGTATTTGTAACAGTCATGGGATCTACTGCATTCAGTGGAGCACTTTGACGCAGAAGGAACAAAGCTCTGCTCTGTAGCCATTTACATGCTTGCGTTTTTCACCCCTGTTACTTTCACCCATGACTGTGATGGTAAAGTCTTTTCTGTATACCACACAGATGCTTTTTGTGTGAAACTTACACACAAGACTGGTTTCTCAGAAACAAAAGCAACTCAGTGCATTTGTAAAAAAATGACCAAGAAATGACCTGTTCATCTATAAAGTACTAAAAATGTGTTTTGGCCTCACCGATGTACTGCTTAGACAAAATCACATCATGAAACAGACTGCTGCCAGGAAATATATCATTCCTCTTGTTTTTCTCCATTAGAAATTAACTCACAATGGGTCACATACTCAAAAGTGCAAACAGAATTTCACCGGAAGAACAGAATCTCCTCACATCCTGCATAAATGTTTCCCTCCCGTTTATACAGAGGAAACAAACAAAAAGAATCAGTGAAACTGAATCACCGTCTAAAAGCATGAAGAGTTTGTCTCACTACAGGATATGCCTCCTGAAGCAGAAACTCCAACTCTGCGATGACGATGAAATGCTCCGTGAGTTGTGCTCCTGAGCCTGGAGTTCAGAGCAGTTCTGAACCCTTCCCTTTCGTCTACTCCCATATCTCCACTTTATTTAATCTCCAATAGACTGGACCCTCTTCCTGCAGGATGTGGAGAGCTGAGGGCGAGGTAAACTCGAGTTAGGTCAGGGAGGCGACGGTGAAGGCGGGGAGGAAGGGGAGGGTCAAATGTGATCCTCGATGGGGAAAACCAGGCGTGTGCCACGGCTCAGCAGCTCTTGCTCCCGGGAGTCCAGCTCACGCTCCAATGCCTCCTCTGAGGTGCTGCCGCTCCGTTTTCCATTCACACTCCAGCCCGAGCCGCCGGCCGCATCTGCCCCGCCGCCAGACGCTCCATTGGCTGTGATGGCAGTGTCGCCAAACATGAAGGTCAGGTCGCCGTCGTTACGAATGAGGTCAGAGTCAGGGTCCCTCAGCTGCTCATGATTCTGAAAACACATTCGCAGTGGAACATGAGGGGAGGGATAGCATACATGGGGGTGACACACATGCATGCAGGACACACGGTGTGGATGTATGAGGTGTGAACAGATGAACAGACTGACATTAACAGTGCAAAGGCTCATAAGGGACACTATGGGTTCACAGAAATAGGGGGGGGAGGGAGGAGACCTTCACTTAGTGGCCTGCAGAACTAATGCAGATCAAACCAACAACACACAGGCTGTGCATTCTTTATTAAGACAACCATTATATGAAGTAAGAGTCACGAATCAGACCTCACTAAAAGTCAGATGAGTAATTGAACTCCACATATTGCATTCTGGGTAACCCATGGATAGCTCTCAAACGGTTGCATGACGTTTTCACTGCTCTAATTGACTGGCTGGCAATCAATAGTTCATCCATGTCCCCGGGGAGAAAAGGATGAGTTAACAGCAGGTCAACACTGGGATCACTCAGATGATGGGATTTTAAAAAATTACACAGAGCACACGGAACATCCTCTTAAAATTCAGCATCTGTAGTTATATAAAAAAAAAAGATTATTTAATGTAATGTTAATGTTAATGTTTTCCAAGTCATAATGGGAAAATAGATCATAATATATAAAAATTACATTTAGAGGCGTCACAAACAGTGTTGGGCACGTTACTTTTAAAAAGTAATTCGTTATAGTTACTCACTACTTCTTCCAAAAAGTAACTGAGTTAGTAACTGAATTACTCTATAGTAAAAGTAACTAGTT
>JAQQZY010153086.1:0-14291 GCA_030068375.1 Ostorhinchus rueppellii
CATTTACCGCAATGTTAACGAAAATTTCAAAGTGATCCAGAATGCAGGATTTCTTCCGGATCATCCTCAAAATTTAAATCACTTCTTCCTTGTGCCAACAGTTCCTGAAAATTTCATCAAAATCTGTCCATAACTTTTTGAGTTACGTTGCTAACAAACAAAGTAACAAACAAACAAACACACAAACAAACACACAGTAAAACATAACCTCCTTGGCGGAGGTAACCAATACCTAAAGCCTATAAATACTCATAAGTACCTTGAATTTATACTCAGACACACTGCTGTTTCTGGCTCAGTGTGAAAAAGTTCGGACCAAATCCTGCTGTGAACCTCAAAAAGGCAGGTGGAGGTCTGACGCTGGTAAAAACAGTCGACGGAGTGATTTATAGCAAAACTATAAATGAGTGAATCGTAGACAGTACGGATGGTTGATTTCCCTGCTGAGACATCTTTAAATGAAACACTTTTTCAATGTGAGCAACACAGGGGTTAGGTGAACCAGTCCAGTTCAGTTATTTAAGACACATTCCTTCAAAACAAAACACCTTTTATATGACCTATTATTGTACGAACACATGGAAACCCTGGTGCTTTTGGCTTTAGAGGAGCTACTTATTATTATCAGACACCTTAAGAGTGATAATAGAGGAATGAAATAACACGTGTATGCATTAGTGGATATGTTTTTATCTGTGTTGTTAAACTCTTCAGAAAAAATGGGGAAAAAAAGAGAACAAAATACAGACACAAGTGGCCTCATGCAGCAACTTTCCCTTTAATTTTTCTTATATTTTTTTCTGTTAAAGGAGTGATATTTAGCTGTTTTTAATGGAATTCTTCCTTTTCCAACATGTCCCTGTGGTCTCCATAAACTGTAAATGCTGTGCTTGGGTCTGAATTCTTCATTCATTCAACTCCACAGGTCCATCTTTAGCACTATTTCTGAGTAATGACACCAGAAAGATGGTTTGGAGCGCTGGCCCTTTAAATGCACATGACCCTGCAGGTTGTTGGCTGTGTTCTGTTCAGTCACAACTGAACAATTGAGGTAATCAGCTCAAAGTTTGCACATATTTTCAGTTTTTCTCCAACTGCTGCTGCTGATAAACAATTATGTCAAACTTTGAGAAATGTTTATCTGAAGTCTTCACCTTATTTGTGCAAATGTCATGACGAAACTAATTAAAGACGTAACAAATTAAACAGGAATTAAAACAGGTTGTAAAAATCCACTGGATTTTTACCAAAATGAATATAAAGATAGTTTAGCAGCAGCTGGAGGGTTCAAATTCAAACTGTCTGAACTATTATTGTCCAAATACACAAATAAATGAACCACAGACTAAAAGTGGGTTTAATAAATATGCGCCTTTTATTGAAAAAATAAGAGGGTTCGACTACAGATGCAGCAGATATTCTTACCATCCAGAGTCGCTCCGGCACAGGTGTGATGAATCTCACTTGATTGTGAGTGGCACAGGAGTGGCTGATTATTTGGAATTAGCATATGTGACCACACCCACAACACACCATAAAAGGGCAGGTGTGGCCAGTCCTGGTGTTCCAGAAACAGTCAAAACTCATTTGTGATCCTGTGAATGTCAGCACAAGGACGGAGGTTTGATAGAATGTCTGAAGGGGCTCTTCAGTTTTGCAGGTGAGATTACTAAAACGTTTTTTAAATCTAAGGCTGTGGGGAAACACTGAATTTGTCCTGGGGGTGGCATATTCCTTTAAACTCTTCAAAAGACAGACTGAGGAAAAATTGAAAACAGTTGAAATGATAGTTTCATAAATTCTCAGTGGTTGATATTCAGATGTCTTTCAACACCTGAGAAAATGAGGAAAAAAGTAGAGCAAGTGAAAGCTGGAGTCTTCTTTGGACTCCAGATTGATGAATTTTTTTTTATTTAGTGATCCTGTATTCAACTCAAAGCTCAGCCACAGGCTGGAATTAATTTGTAAAAAATGTTCTGTTCAATTAGAGCAACACATTATAAAGACGTGTGACTGAGATGCAGTCATTTGTCCACTTTGTTTAATACAAGTGATGAGTAGGTAAAAGATTTCATCCAGATATTTCTGAAATAGAAGCCAGGCACCAGGAGGTTTGAAGCTAAACATGATGGTGATTAACTTAGTTTGTACAGCAGGAAACTGAACAGTTTGAAACATGATGGAACCATTCTGATCCATGCAGTTTGTCTATAATTATCATGAGCATCAGATGGATGGATGGATGGATGGATGTCTTTAGGTTAAAGACATACATTTCATAAGTTGAATAAATTACTTTTGTAACTTCATGATAAATCAGTTAAAATGCAGTTGGTTTAAGAATTGATAGGAGTGAGAAGTCACCTCAAATCAAAATTTTATTTATATAATGCCAAATCATAACAGTTATCTCATGACACTTTATAAATAGAGCTGGTGGAAACCAGACTCAGAAGCCAATTTACAGAAACCCAACAGAATCCTCCTTTCCTCCTCCTTAAGGATCTTCGTGTTATCTGTGCGCTCAGGTTGTGTACAGGGTCAGCGCTCTCCACTAGAGATCTTTAGCAATGACTTTTTCTGTTCAATGAGGAACGCCTGTTTTCTTTGCAGCTAAAGTTTAGAAAAACTCATGTACACGTGAAGTGTGCTCTACTACCTTTGTGCCTTGGAAAATGTTCAGCAGTAAATAATAACTTCTAGATGCTGGTTGTGTAATACCTGGAATTTGTTCTGTGAATGTGTGATGAAGCTAATGTTTATGCTAGTCAAGCTAACAATACAAGTGCATTACACGTGTCGTATACTTAATAACTGTCTGTTAATGAAGCTTTGGTAACATTTTAAGAACATTTCTATTTATTGGGAGCGGACTGATATCTGATGGACGTATCAGCAGCCAATAAGTGTAAAGATGATCAGTAAAATGATTGGTCAGAGTTTTCCTCTGGTTACACCCTCTAGACTGGACTAAAACTTTTCTTTTTTTGCAAACATTCTATTTCAGTGGGAACAATGGGATTAAGAGGTTTTCAAGCAATATGGTAAATGTTCTAAAAAAAGATCTCCCACCATACCTTTAACCCTCAGGATCAGCCCATTGTTGCTGGGGTTGATTTAGTTTGGTATAAAAGTCATGTGCATTGAAATGTTAGGACTCGTCTGCCTCTGTGGTATGGGTCCTCAGTACTGAATATGTTGTATCCTGTTTGTGATTGCCTCAAGTCTGATCAAATTTCTAAAAATGAATGTAGACTTTCTTGGTGCTTCCAATAAAAGAACATGTTAAGAATTTACAAAGTTAAGAATTAAAAACTGACACCTTTGGCACAAGAACAAATTTTGCCAAATGTTTCAGTCAATAATGCTGAAGTGAGACTTGAGGGTGCTTGGCTAAACATATATTTCAGGGGGGGTTTTCTATTATAAAAAGTATGAGAACCACTGGCTTAATAAAACCAATAGTTGGAAAAGGAGAACACAACATGCACTGAAATGGGTAACAGTCTAAAAAATTCAGAACAGTGTATGTTCTGAAGAGTTTAACAACAGACTGAGGTGTATGTCACAGCGCTAAGCTAACACTAAGACGCTCCAACAGTAAATGTATTATTCACCACTTATAAACCTCACCAAGCAAAAATCAGGTCACCTAATGAAGTGCTGATGCATTTTGACTTTGCTGTTTTCTGACCATAACTTGTATGTTTTCTATGGATTAAGCTCCTGCTATTGGCTAATTCATTGTTTTGATGATTCTGACTGAAAATGGAGGCAACATGAGTAAAAAGTTGACAGAAATCCTAATAGTCCAGGCATGTGCAGATAGCTGAAAACCTGCTCAAGGGCTGCAATCACAGATTTACACTTAGTTACTTTTCTGGGACCACAGTACAGACAAAATGTACCATGCAATTTCCAGTAGTGCCAGTATTTATGTGCACAAATAGGCATTGCATGGCACAGGGCAGAGTTTGTGTGAAAACTGTATTCTCACTGCTTCAGATCTGGTTTTGGTTTTGTCCTGAGGGGAAAATCTGGTGCTTCACCTACAAAATCCTCCAATATGTTCATGCGCTCGCTGCTGACCTCTCCTGCCTGAAAATCCACCAAGGCCGACAGTAAAGCACTGAGCCATAAAACAAATCTTTTGTCTCTGAGTGAACAAGCGCCAGTTTCATTCCATCCAAATAACCAATTGTGACCAACAAAATGTCTTCACCTTTGGTCTGTGTGAAAGCATCTGTGAAAGAAGTTAAATGTAGCAAAATACCACGTTACCACAATAACACACGCTGGAATCTGGCGCTTAAGCATGATCTGAATATTAAGAAGGCGCTGACAACTTTTTTTTTTTTTTTTAAAGCTCTGTGCTGAATGTAATCTCAGTAACTGCATTTATCTGTCCAGGGAACGGTTTCTAACTTATTTTCTTGAAAAATATGCTGAAGTCAAGTAATTCATGCTACATTATTTTTTACTAGATATAGCTTCACTTAAACAGATGAATGAGAAAACATTCTAATATAGTATCCTCGTATAGAACAGAGGATTAGTGATTAAATGTGGTTATTCAATAGTATAATTCATTCATTTTCTACCCTTGCTTTATCCTCACTAGGGTCACAGGGGTCGCAAGGAGCCTATCCCAGCTCCAGGGTGAAGACAGGGTACACCCTGGACAAGTCACCACTCTGACATTCACACCTATGGGCAATTTAGATTAGCCCATTAACCTATCAGTGCATGTCTTTGGATTGTGGGAGGAAACCGGAGTACCTGGAGAAAACCCATGCAAACACGGGGAGAACATGCAAACTCCACACAGAAAGGTCCCACCCGGGAATTGAACACAGACCTTCTTGCTGTGAGGCCCGAGTGCTAACCACTGCACCACTGTGTCACCCAGTATAAATCAATGGGTGGCTTTAGTTTAACTATTTGGGAATTAAAATCACAGTGCAAGGTTTAAATGGATTTGTCTGCTACAAGTGTTTATTAAAAAAAAAAAATACTCAGCTACACGATGTGGACAAAAGTAGTGGGATATGTTGAATTCAGGTGTTTCTTTTCTAACATGGGCCTGGAATACAGAACTATGTTTATAAATTATGAGCCGATCGATACTTTTATTGAACCTTTGCAGGAAACTATTTGGTTACGACAGGAGATAAAACAAATAAATGAATAAACAAAACAGTGACACATCCCAAAAGACTACCAACATTAAAGACACAAAAGAAATGATTAAAAATTAGGATAAAATGCCTACATATGCACAGCAAACAATAATGCACACATTTGTAAATGCTTGAAATAAACATTTTTATTGCTCAGGAATATTAACTCCTTCTGCCTCTGTCAGACCCACTGGAGCCAGTTCTATGGTGATATTTGCCAGTGTCAGTTTAATTATAACTTGATTTGAATGACTACGTATGTATATAACTCTGCTACACTCCATGAACAAAAGTATTGGGAGCTGTTGAATGTCCTGTTGATGCTGACTTGAGATAAAAATGTCAATATTTCTGCCATGACTCCGTCTAAGGACGGACTCAAACGCACAGCGCTAAAGGGATTAAAATGATTTAACATAAAATAAACATCTGAGGGTGGAAACGGTCTGAAGGGTGATGAGGATGAGTGTCGCGGAGAAGTGACCGCTTCAGCGAAGGACCTGCACCAGAGCAGGAGAGCCACTTAGAAAGGTTCCTCATGGGAGTTGCATGCCATGTTGCTATGACGACCAGGTACTCTATGTTGGTAGTATCCTGTAATGCAGTGGTCTAAATCCTGGTCCTCAAGGGCTGATCTCCTGCATGTTTTAGCTATTTCCCTCTTCCAGCACACATGACAGTCATTATCATTCTTCTGCAGAGCTTGATTGGCTTATTTGAATCAGATGTGTTGGAAGAGGGACGCATCTAAAACATGCACGATACCGGCCCTCGAGGACCAGAGCCCTGCCCTGAAATTCTTGCTTTCCTGAGTACACTTACCCGTAGTACACTGTCAGTACTTACTAAGTGCGTGGATTTCGGCAGGTAGGTGTTATTCCAAATCACATACTCCATGGTGCACTTACCGGAAGTTACAATCATGACTGCCACCTGCCTTGTCGCCCACAAACACCCCCGATTTTCAGAAGATTTTAACCCTTTGCTCCAGTAAGTGTAATTAAATTAAGTGTACGTCATGCGATTATGAGTATGTAAAACGGCAAAACTTACATTTGTAAGGTTCAGTAGCTGCAGGCGCGAGCCAAGATGGATCTGTCACTTCCGTTACGTTGCTAAGATGGCGGTTGAGCATGACAAGTGTACATAGATCCACACTTCAAGATTTGACTGTTTGAGTGCACCATCTGGATACTTTAAGTACACTTATTTTCGCCACAATCGTAATGTGAACACCCTTCATACTCAAACTAAATACAGTAAGTATGGAAAGTAAGAATATTGGAACACAGGGCAGGATAGGTGACCACTGCTGTCATGGAAATGGTCTTCAGGAAGAGTACCTGGTACCCAAATCAAGTCGAGCTGGTTCCATGTAGTGGAAACGTGACACTCCGTGGGAAAACAGTTGTGGTAAAAACAGTAGAAGGTAATTCAGTAAAAACAGAACAATTTAGAATAATTAAGGGCTTAAAAAAAAAGCAGCTGAGACAAGAGCAGATCAAATCACAGTTGGACTTCCTCTCTTAGAAGCAACAGTGGATCCTCCAACTGCAGACTCGTGCAGGAGTAGGTTTTGTAAAGTTCTCAGTGACTGTGCATGTGCCCCAGAGGCACAGATCTGTAGGATTCATTATCACAAAGGCAAATCACACAGAATGAATTCTTTCATAACATTCAGCGCCTGAACGCTCACCTCCAGGAACAGGATAACATGTAAACACTGGTTTGTTCTGCTGCAGAATGTGAAACCTGTTCCTGTTTTCAGACTTAGTATCCTCTGTGGTAAAACCGTGGCTTTATTACGGCATCTGTAAATAAACTCATGTAAATTAAACATTTTTTAGATGTATAAACAGACTTATCACATACCTCAGGCGTGTGAAAATACTCTTTATTGCTTGTTTTATTTGAACGTCTCTGATCAGCCTGTTTTGACCTCAGCTGCAGATCTGAAATAAACGTTTCTTTTTTTCTTCTTTTTTTTTTTTTTTAATAATGCCTTTTTATTAAACTTTGGTATACATATCAAACATTCAGTATTCAGAAAATACATCTTCTGTCCTCCAATTATACCCTCACCCCTTCATATTGGTAAACAGAACATCCTTCTACTCTTTCTTTGTGTAAAAGGAAATAAATGGACAATTCTAATCAATCTACTGTAACTTATCATGAAAACAATAGGTTTACGATATATTATGCAGCCTTAACTGTAGCATTTCTTGCTAATTATTCCTCCAGATAAGTTTCTGTTCTAGTCATTGAAGGGTTTTGGATTGAATCAAGGTTCCTGGGACGTCAAACTTCAGAGAAACCTCCTCAAAAAACATGAATGTTCCCTCCACTTATTTTGTTGCGTTTTTTTTGTTTTGTTTTTTTTTTTGCCCTGAACTGGATCCACTGCATCCGTCCTGCCTGGTTTGAACAGATTAATGCAACTGAAATTCACTTTTGACAGACGACACCCCTCTCTTGGTTCATTTCCTCCTCATATCCTTTCTGGCAAAGAAATAACAAACACTGGTATTTTTGGGGGAGTCGTTACCTTCAGATGAACAGTACTGTGGAAAACAGTCCCAGTCATTATCCATCTCTGTCTAGGTTGAATAATGTATAGATGTCCTGTATATCCACGTCCATAAAAAGATTTAACCAATATATGAAGTGACACAGAATCATGATTCTGTGGTCTGATGTTTTATACAGTCGGGCTCATACAATGTAAATGTCAGGAAAACAGGAAACAGAGCTGATGGTATTCACAGTGTTCTATACTTATGAAGAATCCATTTTTGGGGGTCAACAAATGCAATGTATTATATTTCATTTAACGATACTGTGTTGATATTTTAATTTTAATTTTTTTTTTCCAAATGCAGATACTGTATAGCAGAAGTTCATTTTTGTTTTTCTTCATTACCTCCAATGAGGTTATGTTTTCACTGGCGTTTTTTTGTTTATCTCTTAGTAAGATAACTCAAAGTTATGGACGGATTTTCAGATTGTCAGAAATGGGGTATCTTACAGATGATTAGATTTTGGTGGTGATCCAGATCACCATCTGGATCCAGGAATTTTTTTCAAGGTTTCTTTATCGTTATGAGATAGGGCATGAGGTCACCTGTACATTCAGCACCTTCTAGTGGATGAAAGTACAAACACTGCCTTGGCGGAGGTCTGCGCTCTCTGAGCACTTCTCTAGTTTAAAGCCCCAGTCACACAGCACTCTACGTCTAAATCATGTACAAAAAGTTATGAAAATCTGGTGGACGTGGTCGTAAGTGGTAATTTTTGGTCAATTTTGGCTTGGCCGTGCTTTATACGGGGTATGGCCGTTGGTGGCTGTTCCACTGCTGAAGCGCTGCCTAAGCACGGCTAACCATGTCCAGCCACGTGTAAAGCTAAAAATAGGTTCACATGTGTTTGAACACGGGGAAAAAAGCAGCAAGTTACCACAGCTAACCGCGGCCTCATTGCGTCGGTAGCACTGCCGATCACGTGTTGAGTGTAGACATAAAACGGGCACTCCACTGTCATAGCACTGCCCAATCACAGGTAACCGCGGCTCAGCGTCATTGGAAGTGCGGCTTGCCGCACATAAAAGCGGCCGCACACGGTTGGTCTTCACAGACGATGGCCTCACAGACTTCACGCACAACGAGACTTATGGTGTCATGGGGGACCCTCCAGGCATATTCCATCTCACGGTACTTGGAGCCAGAAGCAAGGTACCTCAGGGTGATGGCAACCTTCAGGTCTTGTTCAAGGGGTGCTCTCCAATTGGCGGTCTCCTTGGTAAGGGCTAGTGTCAGTCGCTGCACAATTTCATCATACATCGCAAGAGGCATCTTCATAAAGTTCTGAAAGGCTCTTGGATCTTCATTACTCAGCTCACCCATGAGACGGTCGTAAAGCCGCAGCTGAGGTCTCCTCACAATCCAGTCACGCACCCAGATGTTCTGTACCATCCTCCTCCTCCTGCTTCTGCTCCTCAGGATATGTTGAGCCTGTATCAGCTGGAGCATGAAGATGAGGCCATCACGCCGTTGAGGGTTCATGTTCACCCCTTGACATCTAGACTGCAAGTGCAGAGGTCTCAGAAAATTACAGTATTTATATGTCGCAAATCAGAAGTGATACACAAGTGATTAGGCAGTGATCAATCGTATTTAGAACTGGTTTGAGACGTCATTTACCGGGCTTAGGTAGTGCTATGTACACAGAAAAATCCATCTGTTAGTGATAAGCTGCTAAACACACGTTATTTCCCGTAATACCCGTCCGATGACCGTGGTCTGCCCATGACAGACCGCTAAACTTTCGCGTCTTACCGCGTCTCCACAAGTTTTAATCACTGCTGGAACACGGATTATCATGTGTGTTGCACGTCTTTACCAGGCGTGCCGCCCGTGGTTGTCCGCGGGCTAAAATTTTGAGCAGTTCAAAACTTTTTGCCGCGTCCGATGCCGTTCTGATTTATTTAAATCAACTGTAGCTCGTCTTAAACTCGACATCAATGCGAACAACATCGTCTGCTTCATGGGAGACCACTTTTAGACTGGTTCTGGCCGTGATTAAACCGTAAAGCGCTGTGTGACCGGGCCTTAACACTGTTTTATTCAATAATAGTTATTTGAATCATCCTAGAAGGCCTTTTTACTGTCCCTCTGTTGGGATCGCACCAAAGTAATGTTATGAACTAATAGAATACGAACATTTGAGCAGGATCTGAAACTATGACTGTAAATGATTTTAATTCTAATGAGTTGAAGGACTGTAAAAATATATTCCAATTGAAAAAAGTGTATAAAATAACAATGAGACAATATGAACAGTTATAAGTTTCGATACTTTGTTTCTTATTTGTCTTGGATCTTGTGATCTTGATTGACTTATTTTGGTCTGGTTTAATACTTTTGCATCATTTCGTCAGGTATTTGTTTACTTATATTTTGTACTTCCTGGACATGTCGTCTTGCACTTGGTTTTGATTCCTTTTGTATTATCTTTGGATGGATTTAGTTTGATTTGTTTGACGTTACACAGTCTGACTTTAGAGCTTGCTGTGTATGGCTAACTGTTATTGCTATTATTATTTACAAGGGGGCAGGAAATATAAGATTTTTCTTCATTCTGCTCCTTTTCGAGCATGGGTGTGTACATGTTGTTCACTTGATGATTATTGAATGTTTTGCTGATGAAATGTACAACCATGAGTGAAATGAAGGAATGTTCCTCGTGTTTTTCCACTAATTCTTTCTCCTAATTCTTTTTTTTACGTTTTTGTCTCCGGTTTACTCACTTTATGACAAAACCTTCCCAAAAATATTCTCCAAGATGCTAAGTTCAGAAAATGACTGATCTCCTCTGTGTGGTTTTGATAGAAAAACCACAGCAGAGGGGAGTTGAAGCTGTAAAAGTAACAGCACGAGCTCTGAAAATGATAGTTTTGAACCTTTTTTTTTTTTCTCAGGACCAAAGGTGACATTTTTGGGTTTAGTTCAATCCAGTGATTACTTATTCCACTTTTTCTCCTCCGGTTTCATTGTGTGGTGAAAACTCCTTGATTTTCCTGTTATTTTTCCATCTGTCTTTGTATATTTCAGATTTTCTACCGCCTGTCTCTACCTTTTGGTTCATTAATTAAGATGTGAAAGCACTTCATCTGTGGAAACAAACTGAATGCTTCCTCTGTGTGAGCTTTAAGGGGAATTGGAACATTATGGAAGGTTTGAGCTCTGAAATGACACATTTTCACCCATATTTTGTCTGAATTTCAGCCTCAAATGAAGCTTGTGATTCTTTTCTCCCTGTTGTCTCATTAGATTTCACTGTTGCACTGTAATCTCACTGATTTTTTTTTTTTTCCTTTCCTTCACGCTTACTTCTGTCTGTCCTTGTGTATTTTATCACTTCTATCGCTGTTAAACCCGTTGTTTCTGTTTTTGAAGTAAAAAAGTGGAAGTTGAGGAAAACGCTGTGAGGGTTTGGAGCAAGAGCACTAATGAAATGTGGATTTCATCTGTAAAAGTAACATCATCAGGTCTGAAAACGATACTTTTTTATGTTTTAGGATCAAACACCTGATTTTATCTTGAGTTCAGGCAGAATTGGATCACTGTCTGGTTATTTTTGTCATGAAATTCCCTTTATTTTTGTTACGTTAGATGTCCTGTATTTGTATAATTTCTACTACAAGAAACTGTTTTGTTCCAAGTAAAAATAGTTTGTGTGTGTGTGTGGGGGGGGGACTGATGTTTCTGCTGTGGAGCTTCAGATAAAACCTTTGAACTGAGCAGGAACAGCATGAAACATGATGGTCAATATCAGACAGAAAAGTAACCGTAGGAACTCTGAAAATTGTACTTTTCTGTCTTTTGTTTTTGTTTAAACCCATTTTTAGGATTTTAAAAAAGTCCAGATTTTCTCTGGAGTTCAGCCCGAGTTGAATATGAATATTAACTTTTTCAATTTTCTCAGTAAATTTCATGATGTTCCAATTAGCTTAATTTCCCCTTATTCTGTCTTTCTTCTGTTTTTCTTTCCTTGTCTTTCTTTCTTTTCTTTTTCTGTCTTAATCGATTTATTTTCAGGTTTTGTTCTGCGGCGTGTCTATTTGCACCCGGGTGCAAATAGGATATATTCACAAAGTTCTTCTATTTACACCCATCTGGGCGAAAGGTTAATGTTTGCGTAATTCCCTGTCTATTGGTGACA
The DNA here is from genome assembly GCA_030068375.1 of Ostorhinchus rueppellii. Classification (NCBI taxonomy): domain Eukaryota; kingdom Metazoa; phylum Chordata; class Actinopteri; order Kurtiformes; family Apogonidae; genus Ostorhinchus; species Ostorhinchus rueppellii. The sequence continues at coordinate 11,901 of JAQQZY010153086.1, forward strand.
TTTCCTGTGAAAAGAGCGCAAATCATTTTCTACACGCAGGCTACGTGAACTCTAGTTGTATACTATGCTAGATGGCACAAAAAACGCCATCACTACAGATGTTTTGTTTTGTGTTGTTTTTTCTTCAAAAGAAAATGAAACTAAATTAAACATTGCCCACGTTAACCTTGAAATCCTTCCCAAATAAGCTTTTGTTTTGACTGGAGTTACCATTAAAAAGGCAATAGCTATTGTATATCCACGTTGCCCTAGTGGTTGTGTTCACTGACTACAGTGAAAATGGGCTTTTTAATTGTCGGTTTGAATCTCGTGTGAGGCATGATTACCCACATTCCTGTCCAGCAATTTAGTTTCATTTTCTTTTTAAGAAAAACAAACATCTGTAGTGAACGAGGATCTGTATTCTTGTTTAAGCTGACACATATAAGCCTACAGTACAGTTCACTGCACTTTGCTTGCAAAGGGGAAGATCAGTGCTGAGGGAGATGGGTTTTAACAGATGCAATACAAGGGTAAATCAATGTTGCTGTATGTGCAATATATGCTGCAATGACAGTCAGATACTTACTATTGGTATCTAGTGTATCTAGATGTTTATTTTTTGTATTAGTCGTGGTTATGCTAGTCAATCTGGGTGTAAATAGAAGAATTGTGTGAATATATCCTATTTAAACCTGGGTGCCTTTGTTCTGTCTTTTTTTTTTTTTAAATCATTTCTACCATTTAATTTTTTATCTCTGGTTTGTTCTTCAGATTATGACATAAAAACCATTAAACACTAATGTTCTCTCAGTTTGGTTGAAAACCTTTTGTTCAACACAAAACTAGAGGAACAGCATGAAACACAGATGGTCAATTTAATCTATAAAAGGGCAGCAGGAGCTCTGAAAATAACCGTTTTTAGAATCAGACACCCATACTTTTCTTGAGTTCAGGGCGACTTAAGTCTTACGACTGTATCCACTTTCTCTGATCACATTTCACTGATGTGATGTTTCATGGTTTTTCCTTCTATGTATGTGTCTTATTCTTTATTTCTGCTACAAAAAACTGCTGTTTTGTTCCATGTATTATAAAGTAAGGTAGTCGGTAAAAAGGGAAAAAGTAGTTTGAAGGCCCACAGAGGAAACGTCAATCTTTTTCCAGATGAAACCTTTGTTGAACAGAAGAGAACAGGAACAGCATGGGACATGGATGGTCAATTTAAGACCTAAAGGTAACAGCAGGAGCTCTGAAAATTGTACTTTTTCATCAGTTTTAAGATTGAAAAAAGCTCTGGAGTTCACCCCGAGTTGAATCTTTGGACCTTTTTCAACTTTGTCGTATCAGATTTCACTAATATTATATCAGAACTTCCTTGATTTCCCTTCTCTTTAGGTGTTGTGTGTGTGTGTGTGTGTGTGTGTGTGTGTGTGTTTTGTTTTTTTTTTTTTTTAAATTATAACTTCTCCCACCTTCCACTAAAGTTCAAGGTTACTGTATTTATACCTGTGGGTTGATTTGTTTTGCAGACATAGTGATTGCCTTGGCATTTTAACAAAACACACATTGAACCTGTTCGGCAAGTATTTGATCGAGTTTCAAGATAAAACGTGTTCAGTGCTTCTCCATTCAGTAGTATAGCAGCATGATTAAGTATAATGATAAAATAAATAAGATCAAATAAAAATAAAATGCAATAAAACACAAAAACCTCAAGATAAAAATGGTCTGTAGGATTAAAAAAAGGATAACAGAATTTACAAATTAGAAATAAGAAGAAGAAGAAGAAGAAGAAGAAGAAGAAGAAGAAGAAGAAGAAGAAGAAGAAGAAGAAGAAGAAGAAGAAGAAGAGAGCAAAGAAATAGGATAACTAAGTAAATAAAGTGTAATGTCACTCTTTCTTATTGACCTCAGTGACCGGAGCAAAGCTGTTTTCATAACGCTGTGTCCGGCCCCTGGGACTAAAAACCTCCGTCCAGAGAAAAGAAGCTGAAATTCACCTGTAAATATTGGGTGTCATTATTAAAAACTGATGGAGTCATCCACTGGACCTGTTGAATGGACAGGGAGGCGGGACAAGACAGGGATGCACCAATCAGACGACTGGACCATCTGAATATTTGACTGCCTCTTACTTTATGTATTATATACTTTGTGTGGAAACAGAATTACTTTAGAAGGACTTTAGATTAATCAATAAAAACCCAAATATTCACTGTCGACCAAAGTGTCTACTGATTTAAACCTCTGGTATAGTTTCATACTGTCTTCCACTTATAAATCATAATCGATCGTTCATTTATCAGACAGGGGTAGTTGTTTGTTTACCTGCTGACTAGTTTCAGCTACTTCCTGTAGCCTTCGTCAGAAGCGTCACATGATGTTACTGTGACGTGTCTTATAGGCTGT
>JAQQZY010153108.1:0-14287 GCA_030068375.1 Ostorhinchus rueppellii
CCCCTAAGTAGCTGGGATAGGCTCCATGCGACCCCCGTGACCCTAGTGAGGATAAAGCGGGTATAGAAAATGAATGAGAATATGTATGTATATACATTTTATAGGACTATAAGGGTGCCTGTGAGAATTAAGTGTCAGCAGGACAGCACAATAAATAATGACAAAGTGTAGTAGTGCAAAAGAACAGAAGTAAATAAAGAAACTGTGGAATGATATGGAACAAAGGTATATAAGGAAAAATACTGATAAATGGGAAGAGGTAGTGCAAGGACAAGTGTACAACAGGAGTCATACTGACAGAGCTATGAACCATATACTGAAGTGTCTTACCCAAGGACACAATGGACTGACTAGGACAGAGTGGGATTTGAACTGCCAACCCTTCGGCTATTGGACAACCCGCTCTAACACTTGAGCCATGGCTGCCCCAATTATTTTAAAAAAAAAAAAAAAACCAATAAGGTTTCCATCAGCAACCACATTCTTTAGTCAGCTAAAAGTTGCACATCATTTCCGATTGGACTCCAAACATGACAGAAGGTCATCCCCTAAATTTGTAGACACAGGAAACCAAAGACAGGGCCTAGAGGACATTAAATAATTGGAAGTGACATTAGCTACAGCCCTGATTGTGGACAGTGTTAAAACACCGTTTACAAATGACAGCATGGGGACAAATCTTCCTGATCCTAACTGACCCAATCAGAAAAACACAGCCACAATAGAATCATAAATATCAAAGTACGCTCAAACTGTCAGATGCAAAACAGCCCACTTACATCATTATCTTAAAGCCACATAAATGTGACATAAACACAGTGTAATTGCATTTTAAACACACAAAAGGACAGAAAACCTCAAGAGAGGGATGTACAAAAGAAAAAGGGGAACAGCACATTTATCTACTGTGGCATCAAGAGGACAAATTGCATCTGGATGTTTTATTGGTTGTCAGGTCCCTGGTATCCATAATAGGACATTAAACTGTCTCTCTGACACATTAGGTTGCACTTTGCTACTGTAATCTTGCCCACACAGCAGGCTTTGCAGCACGGATATCTCTGTGTTACACTCATATGTCATGCAGGCTTGGATGCGGTTAAAGGAATTCAGCGACTGCAAAGAGCCTGAATGGAGTAATGCATACGTACCCTGCATGCCACAAGTCTTGGGGAAAACCTTTCTCCAGAGTATTCGAAATGAGTGCATAAACAGAGTGCATATACCTTTGCATAGATGACTTCCATCAAAAGATTATGTTAACAAATGAAAATGCTCATGTTATTTTTGTCCGTAGAACATAGGATAGAGGCATAGAATGCAACCAAAAAAGCCTACATTTTTATCATTTTATCATTATTTAATTTTCTGTGGCACAGGCCCTACCATTCATTATGCAAGTCCTTTGAGTTTCATTTGTTGTTATTTACAAGGCACATGTGTGTGTCTACATTCTGTCTGAGCAAGGTTTACACCCCAGAGGGACTGTTAAACATGATTCCCACAATCTAACACCAAGCTCTTAATTGCCTGTGATCATTTGCATGTTCCGCACCGATATGTTCTGTTTTACAGGGGGTCGTAACGGGGCTGTTCTCTTTGGGCTCACATCCTCATAATATTCCAGACGTGTTTATGGTTATGAACAGTTTCATGACTAAAATCTCCAACTCAAGGAAAATATACTTTCCCCACGGTGACACGCTTGACATAAACCATGTTTAATACGACCTCTTGTTAAAACCATGTTACGACGCTACAATATGTGGCACTAATTACTTCAACCAGAGTTGCCTTTGAACACTTGAATCTAACACTAATGGCTTGAATGCATCTTTTTGGCATATTAACATGCCTGGGAAAAAAAGCACACCTATTGCATTTTTATGAAGTACTAAAGCTATCCTCGCACCATTATTGTTAGTTGGAGAGGGGTTTTTAACATCATGAAGTGAAATGCATCCATTTAGCCCGTGGCGCACCTCTATGTCATCCTCCGCTTTACATCTTCCCTTTTTTCTCGCAAACTTTTTTTGGACTTCTGTTGACCCAATTAGATACCAAGCACATTCACTAAAAATGCTTCAGGCTACTATTCTATCGCGTTAGCAAAAGAGGACAGCATTGTGACTGCTGAGTCGAACATGCCAGCACAATCGTTCATTAGCCGATGGGGTTAATTGTGTATTAAAAGCAATGAGGGATGAGAATGATAAAGTTATGATTTTTTTTTTCTTTTTGCCATCTAATGGAATTGGTTTGTTTTTTGCACTTTTGCTTAGAGCAAGTCAGTGGTTTATAGGTTTGGACTGGCAACTATCTTCTTCTGAGGACTTCTTTATTTTGGTTCTTCAAAGTGATTCGGTTAAAAATGTTATGAGGTATATATTAGATAGACAGACAGATACTTTACTGATCCCGAAGGAGATTCAAGATTAAATTATGCAGGACCAAGTGGATTATTAGAACAGCACAGAAAAAAGCAACAAATATTACATAGGTTATTTGTCTAAAACTAACCAGTGACTCCCTGTTGTGCTTTAGAAAATAATAATTACAAACCTTTTAAACTTGATACATTGCACCCACTGGTCCGGATAAATGCATTAGGACAAAAAAAATCTCGCTTGCACGTTGTGGAGCTCAATGTACATGGAAATTGGTGTTTTTCTTGCTGCTATTTGGCCCATATAATGTTATATAAATGGTGATAATTAACTGTGAAGGTGAAGTGATGCAACTTCCATTTCCTTCATATTACAGAGAACACAGTTCATAGAATAATGCAATGTTTTCTGTTAATTTACCAATTTCAGATAGGGCTATAAGATTTTACAGCAACATGTTTTCTACCTTGATTTAAAAGAAGTGAAAGTTCCCTTTTATAGCTGCAGTACTTTTTTTTTTTTTTTTAACACTAATGCCTCCCCTGTAATTTGCATTTAAACTGGATTAGTATTAAAAGGAACACACATTGGTAACCACACACACACACACACACACACACACACACACATACACAAGACTTGCCTCTTCAGTGACTGGTTACAAGAGCATTACTTGTGCCATCTAGGGCATTCCTATCCATTTCTCTGGTGTTTTAAGCAACACTAGAGAAGTAATACATTGTTGCATGTAATGCAATGAGTAAAACGCAGGATTATTATGATAGCTAGGTCTGCAGAAAACAAGCCGTTTGCTTTGTTGTGTCAAATCTGTGTGTGCATTCAGCTCTTAATCCAGAAGAGTTTGACTGGGGAAGATAGGATAAGCAGTGGACCTAAAAGGCAGACTAAACAGACAGGCTGTCAGAAATGCAGCGGAGGGAAAGAGTGGCACAGATAGAAAACAATACTAGAAATGTGAAATGTGAGGCCATGGTGGTATACCATTATTTTTGAATGCTTATTTTGCTCTGGTTCTCCTCATCTTTATTCTCTGAACACACACTTAGTTTAATCAATAAACAGCCTGACACTTTTGTTTTTCTTCAACCTGTTGTTTTTCCTTCCGTCATTACTGCCACCTTTATTTTACTACCCATTTACTTCCAGTCTTTCCACCTCTCCGCTAAGGATTTCCTCTTACACCCACAAGCCCATTCTCACCAAATCGGGGCCCATAAACCTACCTACAATACTCATTCTCTTTCCACAGGCTCCATTTTCCATACCCATTTTTCCCACCCAATTTCCATTTCTCCATTTCATTTCCTCTAAACATCATTTCCTCCCTTCACCCGGTTACTCCCCAACACGGTATTGGCAAAGCAGAAGAGAACTATTGGAAAAAAAATAAAGCAGAAAAGAGAGAAATTTCCATTCTGTGGTGTTACCTGCCATCAGCTGTAATGGTGATAGTCTAACAGTATGGACTTTTTACAGGCAGGTAGACAGATGAATTTCATCTGGGGAAACTCTCCAATAAATGTCAACAAATACAACAACAAACAGCCAGAAAGACAAATGCTGATACTGTAGCGCAATGGTCATATAGGGAATAGATTATGATAAAAATACTAACAACAGGGGCTGGTTTGTGACTCATGCACGTGTAAAAGAAAGGCGTAAATCTTCCAGTGGCAGGAGGTGAAAGTATGAGTGACATATAGAAAAGGAGAACCGTGGATATGAATCATGTGAAAGATGATGCTCCTGTGTGGGTTTAATGTGACTTTTGGACCAGGTGTCTATCTGTGCACATGTAGGTGGCACTGATAATCTTGCACATAAGTGTCATGGTAGGAGGATGTGTGACTGCGTATGTAAGCTGCTAGCTTTAAGGATAGGGATCATATCCATGGTGCACAAGCACCGTTGCCTTACTTATTAGGATTCTGGAAGTCACTTTATGTGACAGATTGTCTTTATCGGTTGCCCACTCACAGTCACTTTGTATTAAACATTGAGACAGATAGTTGTAAAATGGGTTACAAGGGAAAGACCAAAGTCATCACTAAACAAACGGGGGTGAGAAGAGGACATGGCTTGACACCCTTTATCGATTATTGCACCGCTGTGTTCATGAATGGCTGGAAAGGATGTCTGTGTACATGGACAAGCATACCTCTGCAGTGCATGCACATTGGAAGACAGAGTGGGTCATGAGAGTGGGTGGACAAAATGACAGCAGTTATGTAGGGGTGTGTTGGTGTGAGCTCTGCTATCAATGAGTCCACAGTATAGTCCCGCTGCAGCTTTAGGAAAACGATGAAATCCTCTATCTTTACCTTTATACCAAGCGCTTTGACACATGAGAATAAAAGAATAAATGTTTTTTCCCTTAAAAATATAGCATACAATGATGTATGCTACAGTTATAAAAACCTAATCTTCTCTTTCAATTGTACCAATAAATTCTTACATCTGTATGTTTCAGTTAAAGGCAGAGAAATATCCAAAGTTGTGTATATAATCCACCTCAATCAATTTGTTCTTCTCTAGAGGCTGCATGAAGTATGTAGCCAATGTGTACAGAAATATTATTTCACGTTAAGACTGAACCTATTCTATGACAGCCGTAGCTGCAGATAAATGTGAAGGTGAGTTATCTGAAATTATGATCAATTTTGTACTTTCTTTTCCATGCTAGAGTAACAAACCCATTACAAAGCAGGAGAGTTGTTCTATAGTTGACCTCACTGCATACTGAATAGAAATATCATGAAGATTGGAATATCATATTGTTGTGTGATTTGATCCCCGGTGAAAAAGGTTGGCAGTAATTCTGCCTCTGAGTTACAAGTTTGGAACTCCTCCACTGCCAGATTTCAAATCGTAAAAAAAAATAAATCAGCATAAGTCAATACAAGGAAAAGAACAGTGAGTTTGACATTGGCTGTATAGTATACTAACATACAATGAAGATTTTTACGGTTTCATTCATCATAAGTTTTTTTTTTTAGTCACAATTCCTCGCCTGTGTCTGTTTTCATCTTACCGCTTCCTATCTTTTTCTCATCTCCTTTGTCAGTTATCCTCCTGCGCTTCACTTTGTCCATTTGCTGGTCTCTACATAAAAAAGAAGTTCAACAATCTGATTCAGGGCAAGGGCACTCTGAGTCATAAACAGCCATTTTCCTTGCTGTTCTTTCATTCACAGCCTGACTTGCATCCATCTGGCTCAAGAGAGATATTTGGGGATAGGACGTGGGCGGAGGACGGAAGCATGAGGCAATGAAACGATGCAAAAATGGGTGGTGTGCAGAAAAAGTGGGTTGAGAAGCATGTGTTTACCCCCGCATACACACACAGACGGTGAGTCATAGAGAAAAGGGAACACTTCTAATGGCCTGTGTAGGTCCCCTGCGCAGACAAGTAGAAATGGAAGAAATTATTGCAGAAACGCTTTTTTATTGAGGGGATGCTGGGATCTCATTAGTGGGAATGGAAAAGGAGGTGAGAAGGGCTGCGTCTGTCTGTCTGTTTGCCCCTAATTGAGGTTGGGAGGATGGTGAGCGGGAGCAGCAACACTCCCAAATAATCCTCCTTGTGGTAAATTTACACGCCATCATTTTCTAAGAGCGTTAGCGGCGGATTTGAGGAGCTAAAATGGAGCGACGGCAGCAAAGTAAAACACGTAGGGACAGACAAATCTACTCGTGAATCTTACTATGAATGAGTTGTGATTATCTATGTATGTGCATGCAGTTAACGTCAGCCCCAGATATTTTCTCCTAATTGGCCTAATCTGTTCTTCTCTCTGTAAGTTATTTACACAGGCTGATTAAAGACATCTAACTTTCATTCCCTTAGGTAGGACGCCTTTGTTTCATCTTCACTGGCACCACTAGTCATCTTTTTTTTTCAGTATTCAGGGCTGAACCATCAGCTACCTTTTAAATAGTCGAAACCATCAAATGAAGTCAGTAATATCACCCTGAGATAATCAATAAAATGTAAAGTAATTTAGAACTGAACAATGTTGCACTTCATACTGTGCGTATTTCCCCACAATGGCTTCATTATTAAATCACAGAAGCCAAACTGTAATTGCTTCTTCTAGATTACATACTGTGCAAGAATGCAAAGTATATCGAATCACATAGATAAATAAATAAACTCTACCTAAGCATTCCATGACAAATCAGTTTAATTCCTTTCTTTTAATTGCCTGTGCAACATTACGTAAATCTGTTTCCCACCCATTTAGCTCCCAGCAGCAGGTTCTAAAGATACCATAACTGCTTTGCATGAGTTTGATTTATCCTTTATCTTCAGCTGGAAGCTATTCAGAAAACTTTCAAAAGACTGCAGAAGAAAAAAGAAAAAATGCCTTTGTTCTAGTGGACATTTGCCGCCGCAATACAATAGCCTCTGCACGATATTTATAATGGAATTAAACATGCACGACATGGCGTACAAAGTGACATAATTTTGCCTAAAATGCGGCAGCTTTTCAGAAGTCTCTATAGCTGCTACTTTTGATTACTTTAGTTTCTAAATCATATCTCTCTGATGTACCATATTATGCATTTGTCCTTACTTCTTATGCACTCCCATTTCAATGTTACTCTGCGCTCTCTTGTTCAGCCCAGCACCTGCCTGACTGCTTATTCAGCCATCTACGTGGGTACTGGATGTCCTTGTATATTTTTCTTCCTGCTGATTACTGATAAGTCTAACACATTGTTCTGTTCCCATTTCATCTTTCAGCTGTCTCTGCAAAGACACTGAAAACTTACTTGTGATTATGTTAAAAATAAATACAACCAACAACGTGTCTTGTTAGGCTGGCGTATGATGACAAAACGCAGACTAAAGGCATCTATTCTCTCCAGAGAGTAATATTTACAACACAGACAAAGACGCAAACACAAAACAATCACCCACAAACACAAATGAGTGCTCTTATTAGTCCCTACTGACATGTTTGATTTCTGAAGTATATGATTGCCTCCAGTCTATGAGCTGGTAAACAGTTGAATTACCCCCCGAAGCCAAAATACATCAACACAGTGTGTCAAATTAGAAGCAACACAGAGGCAAATTTAAAAGCATCCAAGTACTCAACACTGAATATTACGTCTAGTGAAGAAGATGTATGCAAACTCATAAAAGATGACATTTGCTAAATTCTAAACTGTGACAACTGAGCAGGATCAGATGCTAAGGACTGTGGGCATCCTGCGCTTTGAAAGATGTAGCATAGATGATGCATTTGACTTGTAATTGTGGTTATGAATTACCTAAACAATGTTTTCTATAATTTTGTTTATTTAACGTGAACATCGAAAATGGATGAACGTCCAAGTTAAAGAAATACAAAATAGAAACATGTCTGATTATAGTGGACACTGCTTATTTATATTTATAGCTTATAGGTACATCACAATAAGAGAGCATCAAAAATGACGACATAAAAATAATAGAAAACAACAGTGCATGATATGACTATAGTGTGGATGTGGTTAAAAGTGATCATGTGATGAAAACAGTCTGTGGACCGACAAACCATTTTCACCGTATATAGTGCAAATTACCTAGATTTTCTGTTATTCAAGGAGAACCAAGAATATTTCCATTTGTTTCATTCCATGTGAAGATGTGCCAGCCATCCTCAAAGAGAGAGGAGAAACTACACACTTTCTAAACAAGTAATATCCCGTTTTCCCAATTCTGTAATTTCTATATCACATCAGTGGTTTGAGAAGCAAACAGCACTCCAAAGCTATGAATAAACTAATTGAAATTTAGATTGTATATTCACTTCAGGAAAAACTCTGCAGCTTCTTAGAAGACACTTTTTTAGGATCTCATTATGTGTTCAATGTTGTATGACAACCAAATTGACTTTGCTACACTCCTTGAGTATGATTAGTTGGTAAATGTTTATTACACGCATTCATGTGCTGCTTTTTACCTGATAATAAAATCACATACATGAAAAGGATCAGTGATAAATAGGTGGAATTATTTAATTGAGAAGGTTATTATATTTACTCTGCACAGGCTTGACTCAACCTTCACTAGCAGACACATGAAATGACTTCTGTGAGCTTACCATATGGAATGACTGTGGCAGAAATCCAGTGCAGACATGATCTGTCTGAAGAATTTCCTGGCTTCTTTAGGTGTTAGCCTGCCTTTCTTCACCAAGTAGTCAAACAGCTCCCCACCAGACACGTGTTCTAGCACAAGGTACCTGAAAACGAGAGAGGAATTGTTGGAGTGATAAAAACTAAAGTAAAAAAGGGCAGCAGATCACATACCAAATGGCCCCATTACATCCATTACCCATTTTAAGCTGTCTTTGCAGTTATGAAAGTGAAGCATCCCAACAGTGCACAAAACCATATATGAAGAGTGCATTTACAATACCCTGTGACCTCCTGTGGGAGACATTGGGGGAGGATATAGGTGCATCACAATACAGAAGAATGGGAAATTTGTCTGAAAAGCTGCAAGGGATTTAGGAGCTTGCGAAGTGAGCATAGATACTATAAGCTGCTGTCACCGTCTTTGTTTCAGCACTCGGTTAATCAACCAAAAGAGACAAAAGAAAAGAGGAAAAGCCAGGAAGATGAAAGATTTGAAATCCTCCAGAGTTCTTTGTTTTATATAGTACTTGTGTTTTCATCTTCGACTATAGCAGTTACACACCTCCTTTACATTTCACTGTGCCTGTGAACAGTAACACATTGCCCTCCTGTGTGCTGCAGATCAGGCTAAACCCTGAAATTATTCTAAACATTTACTAAATACTTCCATCCAGTGAAATCAGATCGTTATAATTATCAGTTTTTTTTTTTTTTTTTTAATCACCTAGCCCTGAGTGCATCAGTCAAATGCATGCACACATACACACTTCTGCCTGTCATCACAGTTTTTATGGTCACTCGTCAGGTGGCCTTTGAGCCTGTGTGGCTGTGCTTTCAGAGGACGGGGGCAGTCTGTCATCTTGATTGTATGACCATGCTCCAGGGCTCTAGGGGGGACAGGGTGGAGATGAATCTCTGCTGACCCAGGCCCCGGCTGCATCTGTGGGCTGAGTGCCAGCAGTACGGTGCCCCTGCTCCTGCCGGGTCTGCTCATATATCCCAGAGTGACTCCCTCCGTCTTCACTAGGACAAATTGAAACTCAGGCAGGCAGTGACATACTCTCTTTCTTTCGTTTCTACCTGCAGTGGATATGTGTGTGTACATGCTGCTCTTCAGTTTTATTGATTGCAGTATAATGTTGCAAACTGCTCTGAGGCACACAGCATCTGGTAACTAAAAAAAACCCTAATCCATCAAGTCAAAAAGCTGGCTGACATTAATATTTGGCCACTGGATCATCTGGCATCAAAAATACTTACTAATAAACCTGGGAAACAGGCTACAGAGACACTTTGTGCTCTCTTTCTCTGCTTTAAGTGTTTCCCAAAACACTAATTATTACCTATTTACACATATAGTGCTTGTAAGATTCTTATGCTTCAGTGTTTATAGTGTTGTATGAAACATTTTTTAACAGCCTTGGCGATTCTATCATACTAATAGCAGCCACACAAATGTATGAGTGTTATTTAATGAATTTATCTGGCGTGTTAAAGTTAATCATTATTGTTATGTTACTCTTACAATAGTGCAGGAAAAATTTTAATAAAAAAAAAAATTTAAGTTAAATCCAATATATCAGGAATCTATATGTGTACAGTCTTCCACTGTACATAAATACTCAATTTGTTGTAGGATCTTTGTTAAAACACGATCAATGTTAGAGCACTAAGAATGCTGCGTGTCTGTCTTTTGTCTTATTGACTTCTAAGTAGAGACATCATTGTTAGAATCTGATAATGACGGCAAAATTACACAACTAATGTGAGCAGCAGAGCGCATTTGAATCACTGGTGATGCAAATATAAAGCTATTTATCTTCTGTGACGCTCCTAGTGACCAACTGTCAAAAGTGATGAAGCAACAGGCACAAAATATGATTTTAATAATCCAATTATAGGGTAAATCATAGCATTCTACTATTCACATCATCTTAAAGGATGACATGTACGTTACTGCATGTCCAATCCCATTTGATCCGTTAGCTGAGGATGAAAACTAATTGAATTTACTTGACAAACAGTGGGTTGTAGATCTAGGAGGCTACTATCGACTGATGGGATTGTCACTCACCAACTGTTAAAGTCAGCTAATAGATTTATGCGTGTGCCCTCATGTGTATACATGTGGGTGCGTGCTGTAAATACAGCTGCAGACTAATGCTGCTGCCCTCTATGGCTAATGTTTCTTAATGCAGTGCAGAAGCGTTGCCTCTGATAAGCATGTCATGGTGTTTACATTAAGGAGACTTCCTCTTCTTATTAGCAGTCCCCTAGCATGCATAACCAAATTAAATGCTTCTTGCCAATACTAATGGCGCACCCTCTCCTCCAAGGCTATCATTGGTGCCCTCTTATCTTAATACACCAACCAAAAGTGCTCCTCAGGCAACAAAAACGAGGAATACTTTGTGTGTGTGCGTGTGTGTTTTATAAACAGAGCATTTGGTAAGTGCTGTATATTTATTATAGGATGTATTCTGAAATGATACTTACAAGTATTTTTTATTTTCATAGACGTCGTGTAGCTTTAAAACATGTGGGTGTTCTATGAGCTTCAGAATCGCTATTTCTCGCTCCACCTATATGGAAAAATAGATAAAGAGAGAAAAGAAAAAGTAGGGAGAGAAGAAATATTTATTAGCAGCATATAGCAACAGGTTTAACTTTATGACAGGTAAGACAAGTTAAACATTCCTCATTTTGAACAGAAACTCTTCCTGCACTACTGCCAAAACTGAAGTACCAAGGAGACCGACTAAGCACAGAACAGTCTGTGATGCGCTCTGACCAATCGTTTTTCTGAGGTTACCTGTGAAGGTTACTGTTTGAGAGACAAATCTAAGAGACAGCAATCTGCAATAACACTTTAGACAACCAGCACAAGGGCATAAGAGAAATAAGTCAAAGAATAAACTGAGCTGACTGGCACTTTCTACTGGCAGAAAGGATAGAGATAAGCTTTGACCACACTCTGACCGTCATACAGGCCAGTAAGCACTGCTATCGCAGGTGGAAAATACGGTTTGCTTCCAAAAATGAAGTAAAACAGGTTGTGTTTGTCTTATCTTACAAAACTTGTGCCCTTCTCTTTCTCACAAAACAGGCCCTGGTGGGTACTTTGCAATCACATTTCATAATCCAGTGGCTTGAGGAGGACATAAATCATCTTGGTAAGATAAGAAACGAGTAGTATAACCTGTCACATTCGGACTTCCAACATAGAACATTTCTGTCCACTATGAGCACCGCCTGTGGGTGAAATGGGGTCAAAATGTCCACCCAAGTACAGTGTCTCCCAGTGACGGCTTTTTATCTTTAGTCTTCCTGAACAGCATGTCTAGAACAAGGAGACACCAAGTCTACATAACTTCCTAAGTTGCTTTTTTTGCTTACAGAGCTACTGAGAGATGGGTACAGTTTTCGCAGTGAGACCTGAATATCACCAAAATTGAACAGATCTGTTTGGATTTGTGTCAGCATCTCCAGAGGTTGCAGTCAGCATGTACAGCTGCCACTGTAAATCAGCATGGAACCTAGTTCGACAGAAGCCATCACTAATCTTCAGCCCCCTGCGCTTCTCTCAAGCTGTCCTTGCAGTTATCTGCTTACCCTTCTCTTCACCCACTCTCACCCCTTCCACCCCTATCCTCTATGTCTGGCTTTGACTGACAAGGATGGAGATGAAGAGACAGTGCGAGTTAAGGCTCCTCTGCCTCTTCTCAATCTCATCAAAGTCAATTTTGCAATGTCACTTCTCTTTGACAGCCATCACAATGCTTTAATGTCATACTCATGGGATTAACTTTATGGATATCCACATGAATTGCTGTAACACCACTGTTCTGCCAACCAACTATGTTTTTGTTTAACTCCCATAAAGATGTTTGCTTGACCAAGCATAAAAAAACAGGTCCGTCCCCCTTAATTACGCTCTCACATTTAGTTCAGAGCTGCTCTAGTGATTTCTGTCTGCTCAGGAAGCTTAGTTTGATAGACTTTTTTGATTATTTTCTCCACAAGTAACAACCACTGCACACTTTCTCTAGAGCAATAATTATCGTGAAGTGTGTGATTAAAACATGCTGAATCTGCAAATGTTCAGTTACCAAATAGAAAACTGGAAATAAGTCATGGGAATATACTAAAGCTAATAAAACTAAACTACGCACACAGTTTGCCTAAACGGGGCAAAGTGGTAAATACATAATTAGGTTTAGCATGGAGTATCAGTGGGAGCAACAGCTAGGCTAATCAGGTCTAATCCGTAAACTAATGAGCGCTACCAGCTGCACTACACCGTGCCACTTTCTCACCGGAGGCTAAGGTATGTTGTTAAGAATGAACCCATAGTGGCGAGCATGGTAGCTGGCAGCAGGGCTCCCTGCAGAGAGACTAATACTACCCAAGACTCAGGGAAAGCTGAGCTGTCAAAATGTTACAAAGCCAGTAGCTGGCTTCCTAAGCTTCCTCTAAGAACCTCTTTTTAGTTAATTGAAATAAGAGAAATTAGGCTTAATGTGGAGACTTAACAGTACAAGTTTCTGCTTATTGCAAGATTAGCTGTTGATTAACACGGTAATGCACATCTGTGATGCTCCTATTGTGCTTTCCAGCTGTATAACTATTACATACCCTAATAAGACAAAATAAATTATCTCAGATACTTCGACCCTTCACTCCTCATATATCTGCAAAGGAGGCTACAGGTAATCGATAAGTAAGTGGTGCCGGGGTTTATAGGCATTTAACC
The DNA here is from genome assembly GCA_030068375.1 of Ostorhinchus rueppellii. Taxonomy (NCBI): domain Eukaryota; kingdom Metazoa; phylum Chordata; class Actinopteri; order Kurtiformes; family Apogonidae; genus Ostorhinchus; species Ostorhinchus rueppellii. The sequence goes on from JAQQZY010153108.1 coordinate 13,293, forward strand.
CAACAAAAGCTGGATTTATACATGACAAACCCCAGCTAACTGTTTATCTACTTCTTATCAAAGCCTCAAAAACACACATCCAACTCTGCCATTACTTCACAGTAGCATAAATGCCAGGTGGTCATCACTCCCGCTTGGCTCGGCTCCTGCACATGGCTCCACACTCTCTCATTAAGTTTCACATCTGTGAGTGTGGACAGTTCTCTCCAATCACCATATCTCCGTGGCACTTCATTAAGGCTTTATTAGCAGGCACTTGGACACCACTCACCGAGACACACACCGAAAGAGACACACATAAGCCCATGGCCAGATGGACAGGTGGTCAAACAAACATGCGTTCTCTCCTTTTCACTCTTTTTGTTAGGTGTTCTTTTCTTCATCAACTGTTCAGTATTAACCCTCGAGCTTGATTCCCTGAACCGAACCAAAGAAACCAAGGTTCCATGCAGGACTAACAATTTAACAAGTTATTAGTAAAAAAGTATGGCTTTAACTGATATTAGAAATGGATATGCATTTGCAGGAAAAATTACAAGCTTAACCCTTTGATGCCGATTGTCACAAATTTGCACCCCCCCCCGCTCCAAAATGCAATCAAAATACGATCTACTTGAAAGAAAAAAATGCTAGTCAAAATTATTTTTCTACAATTGGAAATCAATTCAGGCATTAAGGGGTTAATGTATAATATAGAGGCTAACGCAAATGCCAACATCCTTTAAGTAGAACGTCAAAGCAAATAACTACAATTTCGTTTATCTACTTTATTACCAAATCAAGGGGTTATTACCATCACTAGTAACCTAAGTCAAGAAAAGGTGTCATTGTATTTTATTGTCATTATCATTTAAGAGTATATTGATGAACATTTTTGTGTTAGCAAATTCTATTACATATCAGACAAAACTATTATTATCATTATCACTACTACTACTACTACTACTACTACTACTACTACTACTACTACTACTACTACTACTACTACTACTACT
>JAQQZY010153116.1:0-14285 GCA_030068375.1 Ostorhinchus rueppellii
TAGCTAAAGATCTCTGTTTTATGGAACAGTTATCCTTTTAAAAATACCTCTTGTACAAAAAAGTTACAACTAATTGTATTGATTGTACTTTTTACACCACAGCCATAGCTTGAATTTAATGCTAAAAATTAGATCTAATAAATTTGAAAATGTATTCAGTGTGTTGATTATATAGATGATTGTTAAGTTTCAAGTTATACATTTTCATCATTTTGTGAATATTATTATTGATATTTATGAGTTTGAACATTTGTGAGTTGCTTACAAGGTCCTGTCCATATTTTACTACAAAATAAACAATTTTTAATTTTCAAGTTACTTATAATTCAGATATTTGATTGAAACTTTCACAAGGTAATGATCTTTTGATACATTTTGGGTTATATTGGCATAATTGAACATAATATCTAAAAGGTTTTGTCCTACTTGATATCAGTTTGTGTCAAGAACCTCATGTTTTGAATGTTTATGTAACACTCAAAAGATTGATGTCCGTTTCAAGTCCATGTGCTACCGAGCAGAAGTTTGACAATTTTCACCTAAAAATTTTATCTGTCATGTCTCTACTCTTTGCTCTCCCTGCTCTCTCTCTCTCTCTCTCTCTCTCTCTCTCTCTCTCTCTCTCTCTCTCTCACTCACTCCTGCCAATTTACTCTTCCCACCAATCAATCAGTCTGAGCCGCTGGACCTGGTGAGTCACAGCTGTGGCTCATCAGGTGTGTTCTATAAATTCCCTGCTCTCCTGTCTGTTCCCTGCCAGATTGTTCACTGACTGTGCATGACTTTCCAGCGCACCTTTTGACTGATTCTGTTTCTTTGACCCAGTTCCGTTCCTGACCTGTTCTACCTGTCACCTGCCTTTTGACCTGTTGTTCTGCGGACCTTGCCTTCTGCCTATTCCCCGGTTGTTCAAGTCTGCCTTCGTTTGGACCTCAACTCTGTGTCTACCCTGGAAACCCGACCTGCCCTTCGGCCCCGACTACGCCCAGTGCCTGCTCTACGTTGGACCTCCTGGTGCTCGAACCCCAGACCGTCTCCACCTGCCCCTTTGGGTTCTGGACACATTGGACTCAAGGTTCTGTACTCGGAGTATGGTAATGAAGAGGATTGTGGATGGACTGTGTTTGACTATTAGACTTTTGAGCTGTGTTTATTCAAACACTCTTTAATAAACTGTTTGGGACTGTATTCCTCTCTATGGCCCTGCTCTTGGGTTCATCCTTGGTTTATCACAATCTCCCCAAATTGTGTTACACATAATGTTAAAGTGCTCATAAATACATACTCAAATATGTATAATACATACATATAAGTTACTCTGCTTACATGACACAGACTGTAGAACACCAAATATGTCCATGTGATACCGTTTGATCAGACCCTACACTATATTATAATGGTATTGAAACTGTGACTTGTGTTTCAGTATTTTTTTCTTCAAACATTACTGATGAGTGACTTTTATTTCTTTATGGTAAAAACTACCAAAAGACGACTACATCATTTATGACTGTCTGTCTCCGCTTAAGTGCATTGGACCAGTTTGATGCTGTTATATACACACTATTTGAAGTGAAAAAGTCTGAAAGTGGGCCCCACAATGACAACCTCCAACAATCCCAAGAGTCCCAGGAAGTGGTTTTGTAATTGTAAGATGCTTTGTGCCTTTGAGGGCTTATTATTCACTTATTCTCTAATATGTTTTGCAACTTGCTACATTATTAAAATCTGTATCTCACACATGAACTATCACAAAATATGCTTGGACGATGTTCCTCACTTGTAAATGAAAAGTTAAATAAATTAGATTACTCCGAGCCAAATCAACCTATAAGACAGAATGACAGGGCTTTAATAAATCACAGCCTCATGTAAGTATGTTTTTTGGCCCGATGCTGTTACGGTTTATTTGATCCTACTCAACTCTGCATTCCCTTGGCTGAGTGTTTGTCTCCTCTGGAACTGGTAAATGCTGTGTTAGAGTATTTTTCAAGACATGTGGACATAATAAAAGAAAATTGCATGTTAATATCAGTGTTGCATGGCATTTGTGGTGATTTGTAGATAATTACACACATCAAAACTAATCATAGACTTTACTTTTGCTTATTTTATGTATTCTTAATTCATGGTGAACGTTCCCTTTTTTTTTTTGCCAGGTAACAGGTAGAGGTTATGTCATTTTTTTGGCCCTACTTTGTTCACTCGTCCCAGGACTTTACAGAGATTTAACTTTGACAGATTTTAATGTTATTGAACAAATGTAATTTTTCATGCTAGGGACCTTCTATGTGGATTTTCTCCGGGTACAATGACTCCCTCCTGCATTCCAAAAACATGCCCTATACTAGGTAAACTGCTCACTCTAAATTACCTATAGGTATAAAAGAAGGGTTGTTCATCCATCATATATCCAGGGTGCATCCCGCCTCCCCCCGCTGTCAGCTGGGACAGGTTCCAGCCCCCATGACCTTCCAGAAGATTAAGGAGTTGCAGAAGATGAATGAATTCATGTCCTGGTGACCTTTACATTCCTACTGTTGCACATAAGAATCACATTCTTGATGGTCTATTTGCAGTCCATCTGATATATTCAGAAAGATGGGGATTTTCTGGGAAACGTCTTTTCAATCTGCCAGAGCCCAAACATCCACTGACAAAACAGAGGAAAGAATGAAAGACGACAGGTCAGAATGTGTCTGACGGAGACATCAAACTGCTGGTAAACATCATCTCAGCCTGTGTCATCCTCCACTGCAGGCCTCAGAGCAAGTGGATGAGCAAACCAAGCTGACAAATTCAGTTCAGTCAAACTCTGATAAATGATGACTTGAACTTTCTTTGTTTTTTTTTTTCTTCAGTAACCCAGGACAACCATTTCTGAACACTCGGGTATAAACTGGATCCTTGTCCAGGCACAACAGCTATTAACATGACTTGGAGGTTAATTGGGACTCAGAGAGCTTCACTATCACATTATAGCTTTATTTGTGGTATTTTTGGGTTGTTTTTTTTTAAAAATAAAATAATTTGTAATAAAGTAGGTTTGCAGCAGCATGTATTTTCATACTCATTCATTCATTCATTCATTCATTCATCTTTTGACCCTTCTTTATCCTCACTAGGGTCATGGGGTCATTTGAAGCCTATCCCAGCCAATTAAGGGTGAAGGGGGACACCCTGGACATGTCACCAGCTCATGCAGGGCTGACATGGGGGACGGCTATGACTCAGGTGGTAGGGCAAGACACTTCACCCTCCTTGCCTCCAGTGCCACTTACACTGGTGTATGAATGTGTGTGCAGGACTCTCTTGAAAAAGAGATTATTAATCTCAATGAGACTTTCCTGGTTAAATAAAGGTAAAAAAAAACCAACCCATATACTAGGACCTAAACGGCACCTTATTGCACTGCTGCAGAGCCAGTCACTGACTCTGACACAAGCCTCTTGCACTTTGTTCTGCTACTCTGTATCGTACTTCAGTGTGTGCTGTGTTTGGGTTAGGGTGTAGATAGTGGCATGATTCTATGTTTTAAGCTACATTTTAGACATATATTTTACTTGATCTTTTAATTATTGGATTACTAGCCTTGGATTTTAGTAGATTTTAACATATTCATTATTTATTTATTGTGAAGGCTAATACAGGTCCTCTGAATCTAGTTTTGTTCTTTCTCTGTGATTGAATGACAGTAAACTTCCTTGAATATAGAGACTAACAATCTCTCTCACACCTGTGGGCAATTTAGATGAACCCATTAACCTATCAGTGCATGGGTTTGGATCATGGGAGGAAGCTGGAGTACCTGGAGAGAACCCATGTAGACATGCAAACTCCACACAGAAAGGTCCCAACCCCATCGACTGGTGTTAGAATCAAACCCACGACCTTCTTGCTGTGAAGCACCCACTGCACCACCCTATTTTCACACTGTAGTAGGATAATTGATGTTTGTCAAACTGCGGGTATTTGCTGAAAAAGGTTTTCGTGTGTTTCCCATTCATTCCTCTGAGGGTCACTGCAGCTGATAATGATAATAACAATAGGGCGACTGTTGTAATAACTCACAGGTTTCAGTTATGATATCATCAGTACACACTGGCCAAAAGTATGCCAGTGGAAATGATTTCCGGAAGAATAGTGAAAATGCTTCAAGCTGCTCTGAACCTGCTGATGTCAGTGTTTTCATTTGTTAATTTCCTGTCTGTCTTTGGCGTCTCTCAGTTTTGGATCTGAACTGGCCTGATGCTCCTGCCAAATTCATAGAATATGAAATGTAATTCCATAGCTGGGAAGTTTATAAGAAGATGAGGACTTGAATAGATGATACTCCACCTTCGAAGTTCTCGTACAATTCTCGAGTACAATTTTTAGGCGTGTTCCCTTCAAGTTTATAGGAAAAAAATGTGTTTGAAAGCTGAGGGAAAAGCTGACATGAAGCCATACATTTAAGTCCATAATACAGCCTATATAGTCATGTGTTTTTTTTGTCTGGAGTTTATTTTATTTGAAACAGAAAATATATATAAGCATTGTTACATTTGTTACATTTCACAGGATGCAGCTGATGAGGTGGCCACATCATTAGAACACTTAGAACACGTGGCATATTTGAGAAGTTTGTCTGTTTGTTTTTTTTTTTGTTGAATTTTTTTTTTTGTAACTTTCCATTAAAACACCCATAAAACAAGTGAAATATCTACAAAGTCATCATTAGACTCTATAAACTATAAAACAGAGTCATCATAATGAGATTTGGGTCATTTTCCTTATAAAAATGTGCCTGGCCTATTTCACTGTAAATAGCACACAAACATGTTCCTTCAGAAGACGCCAAATTCCTTGTGTAATCATTGTCTGGTTTGATCATGGTTAAACCGATGGTGATGCAAGAGTCTAAGGACACAGCTGTGAGGGTCTGTTAAATGTACAAGGCCAATCCTGCTTTTTTCATGATGGAAAAGTTAGCAACCATCTGCATGTTTCATGAAGATTATGAAATGAAATCATATCTCAGAGGCAAAAAGGTCAATATCTTCAGATCAGGGAGGTGTTTTAATCATTTTGGCCACCACTGTATAGAGCCCTGGTAGCCATAGAGATCATTTGCCGATTGATTTAAAACAAAATTGTATGACAGAACAACATTATGTCCCCTGCCACATTACTGCTTATGTTTTGGTTATGTCCCAGACTGCAGAAATTTTGGCAATCCATTTTTGTGGCATTCTTTACAATATGTGGGACAATAGTGCACCCATCCCTGGTGATGTCATTGTTTAGTGTAGCTCTGGTGGATGTTCCTTTCATTGGGTGTTGTATAAATATGACGGCCTTTTGCTGTTTGTTGGCTAAGTGCCTAATTTTGTTTAAATGGAAGGATGCTCCACCCCACCCCACCCACCCACATATGGACAGTGGATCAGAGAGGTTATCCAATCCAATCCGCTTTATTTCTATAAGAATGTTTCCAAAGTGCTGCACATCATAAAATCAATAAAATAATTATAATAAAAAATAAAAACAATAAATAAGTACATAAAACTACAGCAATGCTGTTGTAAACAAAATAATAAAATCAAACAGTTAAAAGTACTAAAATCAATATAAATTAATACATAAATAATTAAAAGATACAGAAGACCACACAACTCACATGGTTATGCATCATATTCATCTAGAAAAAATTAGACATATCATTAGGAGTTCCACCAGAAAATTCTACTCCACTTGGCAGCCATTTATCAGCTTTGTAGACAGTATGGTAGCTACCAACATATCTGCACAACTCCAACATCTGTGTACCTTTTTGCTTTATTGATTTTTAAAATTCATTTATTTTATATGTATATGTATGTATATATGTGTCTGTACATGTACTGTGTTTGAAGGGGATTTATATATTTTTGTATGTAAGCGTATCGTGTCTGGTTACACTGGTCTACAAGTAAAATGCTTCCAGAATAAAAGTCGTTAAACTTTACAAAATTTGAGTCATAAATAAAGAAAAATTCAGTCCAAAGTCCTAGTTGGTTGTAGTTTCTCAGATACAGTCTGTGGCCAAAATGTGAAATTCTGACAATTAATGAGAGAATGGGTTTGATTTAAAGGAATAGGATAGGTGGATAGGAACGGTGAACGTGATTTCCTCAATTAACCGTTGTTCCTGGAACAACATCCTTATGTTGGCCCAGGATCAACACCAAGTTTGACCAATCGCTGTTGCGTGACGTCATCGACATCAGACTTCCTTTCCCCTCCGAAATGAATTTTGCTTTGACTAGTGCTACGTTATTTATTTATGAATTTCACATTCTATGCTAGTTTGCTAGCCACCTTGCAGCTAGCTATATTACAGGCATAATAACCTTAGATCACTATAATCTTAAAACACTATCACTACAATCTTAAATGCAACAAACGGGTGCAAATACAATAGCCAAGACAGCAGTGTTCTTCCAGGTAGTGTTTTTTAATATAGAATATGAATTGAATCCTGAATTTCATATTCTTGAAAAGGGCGCAACGACTTACCTACGTTTGATCCAGAGCAAAATAAGCGGTATTGCTAGTGCTAGCACTAGTCAAAGCAAAATTCATTTCGAAGGGGGAAGGAAGTCTGATGTCAATGACGTTGTGCAACAGCGATTGGTCAAACTTGGTGTTGATCCAGGGCCAACATAAGGATGTTGTTCCAGGAACAACGGTTGATTGAGGAAATCACGTTCACCGGATAGGAACTGTTGTATGTTTCTTGTGTATTTGAAAATTGAAAATAAAATAGACCTTGTTCAAAAAAAGAACAACATGATGTAACACAGTGTTAGTACAGAAATCTGATTAATATATTTTATAAAATCAATATCTAACACCCCCCTCAAAAATAAATAAATAAATGAATAGACAAAAAACAAACAAACAAACAAACATGTATTTTGTCAGCTTTGTTCCAGCAAATAATGTGGATAAACTAATCAGTACTAAATTAAACAAAAGCAACAACATAAACACTTAAAGGCCCATTCAAACATGAGGTATATTTACTTGACTGTATATAGTCATTCAGAATATTAATCATAATAATCCTAATATTTCATGTGAGCAACGTGGATGAGTCATGGACTTAGCCCTCTTTGTACAATTATTTTTTATTTTGGATGTGTTGTTCTGTTTTTACGGAGTCCAGGATCTAAACTTGTGCTGTCAGTGTCCAAGTTAGATTTCTTAATTATCTATATTTTTTCCAATCCTTTAAAACTAGAGCCTAGATTTGGCTCGACTTGACAGTAATTTATTCTCTTTCACACAACCGTCCTTCTGTAGCTCATCCACTCCCTCCCCTTTGCCTCATAAACTTCTCAAAACAAACAACTATCATCAAGGCGGACTCATTTATGTGTTTGCATTATTAAATCCACATGGATAAGAACACATCCAGTGCATTAATCAATTACTTGGAATCTGAAAAGTAAAAGAAAAAATAAGTTTGTTGTAGTTCTGGCTTTTACCCCTAGATGGCACTAAAACTAATACATGGAGTTGTGTTAGGGATTTATTGGATTATTTCCTCTGTGCATTTGGTTTTATGTTGGTCTGTGTGGTTTGATCAGGATCACAAAGATGTCTTAACATGATCAGTTTTTGTTTTGATGTTATTTGTAATTAAGTAACTGATTAACATGTATGTCTTCATTTTGCCTCATAAAACACAATTATTTTTGTAAATACTGGGGGAACTGTAGACATGTTATGAACAGAGGGATTAAATGATAATACTAGCCTTAGATTTGTACCTAAAAGAGCACACTCTGCTCCTTTCAACCATCATCGTGCATATTTTTATCAGCAGTACATGGAATTCTGCCAATAATTATGTTGGAACTAGTCAGTTTACATGAAGCACAGTGCGTCCATTCTTCACCGTAATGTGAAGGTACACTCCGTATCTCATTTAGCAGCTCATGAGGAGGTTGAAGGTGAATAACCGACAAAAGAAAACACGTGCAACAGCAGCCGTGTTGTGTCCAAACAAAATGGGTCTTTATTCAGGAAGTGAAAGAAAAAAAGATTGAAATCAACACCCCATTTAAATACAAAACCAACAAAAATAAAAATAAACATGATATTCATTTTGCATATCAAAGAACCATTCATTAATAATAATTACAATCCAAACACCCCATAAACCATTTCTGTGAATTTATACACAAACTCTGATTTAGAAATTAGTCAATTTAACAATAAAATTACAAATATTTAGCTTTAAAAATAATTAAACTCAAAATAATATATTAGCAGTTAGCATCTTAAAATTACATATAGTGTATTTCCACATAAAAATACAAAATAATACCAATGACATTTAAACTGAAAAATTATTCCAAGAATTCTGCTACTAATAAATGAAATAAAAATGTGGGATAAAACAAGATGAAAAGAAATAGAAATATGCATGAAAAAGTCTCTCCTTTTGTTAGCAAAACACTATCCAAAATAACTACAATCATTTACATCAGTACAAAGATATCTGGATTTAAAAATAGTTGCAATGAAAAAACGGGGTTTATTTTCTGACAGTAAAAAATGACACTGTGGATCAGAAATCTGCAAAATATGCAATGAAAAAAATAAATCTGCATTAAAAAGGTTTACACTGTAATTCTTACTTTTATACAAACATTAGAAACAGTATTGCACATCACAACACAGATTCGAGGTTAGTCAGCCTTTCAAAATGTGTTATATTCAAGTTTCAGAGCATCTACGAGGACAGGCAGCCGAGGCCTCGATGCAACAGGGGAGAATCTCAAGTGTCTTCCAAGAAAATAATAAAACCTTCATGTTTCCTTCCTTCAAATTAAACGTGTAATGTGTATGAAAATAAGAATCAGTTCGACTGTATATCAGAAACTCTGATGTTGCTACTAATGACGTGATTCTTTGTCTTTGAACAGAACTTGGGTTTCTGACATAATTAGCACAAGGGCGGGAGGGGGGGAAATAAATCGTATAATATTTAAATAGAAAAATACAATCAAAATCAAGTAGTTTTTTTTTCGTCTACAAAAATAGTGAAATAAATATGATTTTTACAAAAACAAAGACACGTACAGAACAAAGTAACAGTGTTCAACATAGAAAATAGAACCTCACAAAAACAGCACGAGTCAAGTGTTACAGGTGACGATATTCAAACATGTTATCATCTGACACCATGAGAACTAAAGCCACTGGGACGACGGGAGCCTCCGCTAACTCGCATCTGGTTATTGTAAAGTCAGCTGTTTTACACGGCGCTGACTCCCAGTCCTCAACATCCAGACTACATTAGAATATATTAGAAAATATTGTATTCCTGCTCTACTCTTACAGAACACAGATAACTTAAGACCACTGCTTCACGCTACATCCTACACAAGTAATCATGAAAAAATAAAACTTTATAAAGCATCTGTAGAATTATAAATAGGTGGAAGTTTCTGAGAATCCACATCACTGAAATCACTTAGGGGGTGAAGAAGAAGAAAAACGAGTGGGATATAGAAAAGTAGTGCATAATATATATTATAAAAACTAGGGATATCGAAGGGCCAGTGACAGGTAAGTAGTTCACACAAACAGGTTCAATTATAGTAGCCGGCTATAAGTAAATCAACCTTAAGTCTCAGTTTCATTAAGGTTTGGTAACAGTATACACTTGACGCCTGAACACTGATACACCAGGGTGTGGAACACAAAACCACAACGACGACACACGGATACAGTACCAAAAAGGACGGCAGGAGCGCCGGTCCTCACATAAAGATTGTCCCAAAATAGTTTTTAAAGAGTATTTCAAGGTGTAAATCAGACCAGAATAAGAAAACAAAATGTTTATCTTAAACATGCCAACAGACCAAGCATCATCATCCTCGAGCTCGACGAGGAGACGCGTCGCTTTACGTTTAATAAAAAGGCGACCCTCGGCCTAAACGTCACTCGGGCCGCGCTCTGAGCCGATCAAGTCTTTAGTTTTGGATTTGGTCTGCCAAGGGACGACGCAAAATCAGATTAACCTTTGGAAACATACAGGGATACGTTACAGGAAGGTCGAAGGCAGAGTCATCAGATGTTTTCTTTCTCCTCTCGGTAATCTGTTGGTAACTAAACTAGAGCCTCAGTCTACAATAACAGGACTCACACAGCACAGGGACGACACAAACACAAACCACTGAACACCACTCTGCTTCTCAACAGGATTTTTTTTTTTTTTGCCATACAAGCCACCATGTCAAAAACTGATGGCGTCCACTAAGTCTACAGTAGAACCAATATCACTTTTTGTATTCTTTAGTATGTAAACGGATCAAACAACAGATAAACATCAATGCATGCAAGTTTAAATAGTTTTAATATTTAAATCTGTCTGATTTTTTCTTTCCCTCTAGACATCTGTAATAGATGGTCATGCTACTCACTAAAGAATTAAATGTCTTTAATTATTGTTTCAGTGGTTTGCTTTTTTAATTTTTATTTTTGCAGTGTTTTTTTAAAATCACATCTGACCTGCATGCTTTTTGTGTATCTAAGCCTATTGTCAAAACATGCACTTTCCACGGCAATGGGGGCCATTAGTGGTTGAGTGCATACTGCATTTCATTTGACATGATTCTGGTTTATTAATGGCATTAAATATAATTCCTACACATCTATTCATATATATGTATATATAGCAGCAAAGCTTCTAAAATAGCTTGTTACGTATAAATGTAATTGTTGAATACAGTTAGCAGAAACCAGATTTTGGATTTTGAGGTAATTACTCTATTGTCAGTATGAGCGCAGAAATTTGTAATAAACTCTCTACCAAGATAAAAGAGTCCATGGCAACATTAAAAAAAACAACTTTGTTTCGCAGCAGAAATGTGTCAATTTTTAATGTTTCCTATCATTTTTGCTACCTTTGGTTAATGACCTGGGGCAGGCGTCAACATTAGAGAATCGAGGTTTTCCCAGAAACAAGTGTGCACTACACGCACTGTAGGGTGCCTAGCAGCAGACGAACAGACAGACAAGCTGCCCCCATGCAAAAACATTCCCGTATCTACTTTAAATCTCACATACAAAAATAATGATAATAAAAAAACCTACAAAAATCAATCTCTTTTTAAATCTCCTCTTAGAAAAGATGAAAGTACCACAAAAGAGTTGTAGAGTTGTCAGAGCCTGAGATGTGAGGGGAGTTTTGGTGAAAAACTGAGGCTTGTGGTGTTTGGCTGCTACAAAAGATATATAGATATATATAGTATATACTGTTTAGTGTTACGTACACGATTATACTGATAGTTAGGAAAGCAGGAGAGGCAGAGCGATGCTCTTTTTCCTGTTAGACAGTGTTTCATTTCCCTTCCCTCTAACTGTGTCACCGTGGCTGTGGTCGCATCTCTAGTTCCAGCGGAAGTGGATCTGGCGTGGCCGGTCGGCGCCTTCTTTGACCAGGGGCTTGTGAAACTCTCGTCCAGCGCGGGAGTGGATGTTGGCCCAGCAGAACTCGCAGTAGTACTGCAGACAGGTAACGTTAGCGCAGAAAAAGGGAGCAAATTTCCCTCCGCAGCGTGCACCCTGGCACTCATCACACAGCTGATCATCCAGAACATAGGGTTTCACTTCCACCTGCGCGCGCACACACACACACACACACACACACACACACACACACACACACACACACACACAGAAAAAAACATGAATACATTTATGAAAAGCAGAAAAGACAATTATGAAGCTAATTCAGTCAGCTCTAATAAGCTCACCATAGCAACAGGCTGCTGGTTGCTATGTTGTGATGCCAACAAAACACACACACACACACACACACACACACACACACACACACACACACACGTACGTTGTGTGAATGACACATCCATTTTATGACGGATGACAATGGACTGACAATAAAGAGTGTACCCGTTTGTCAATGTCTCCGTGCTGCAGCTGGACGAATCTGGCGCTGATGGCAGCGATGTAGCTCTGCTGATTGGAGAATGCCACTCGCCCCGCCCCCTTGGGGTACTTGAGCTCCGGATCAGTATCAATTCCTGCGTAACAGACTCCACCATAGAGACGATCCATGATCATGGCCAACTCAACTGGTCACAAAGGGTAAAGAAAGGCAGGCAAAAAAGACAATCAGATGAGTGAACAGATAATGAATGATGTGGGAGGAAATGAGGAAGTTACACATCAGAAGCGACACAGTGGGAGATAAGCTGACTGGGGATTTCTATTCCCTGAGGCTTTAACTGTTGTTTTATGAACAAGACAGTTCAAACGTCTGAATCAATGACCATCAACCACATTATCTGTAATGAATTAAAGCTCACTAGATCTCAGTTGTCATATGCTATATTAATTATTTCATCAGTGTAATATAACTTTGACATTTAACAGATATTTTAAAGTTAAGTGACAAGAAAACCTTAATTTTAACCAGGCTGTATACCCTCAATACTAGAGGTTAACCAGTACTGGAATCTTAAAAGCAGATGTAAGAACAACTTATAGAAAGAAAAGGCTGGTAAATGAAAATAAGCCATCTTCAATTTTTACAATTGTTGCATCAAACATCAAAGTCAAAGCATTCAATCAATAAATCTGAAAAGGAACATCAACCTGAACTATATTGCTATTTTAAGCCCTCACAGTTTGTATTGCATAGTTTTTCTCAGTAGCTATAGCAAATTACAGTTCCATTTATTTTGTAGTTTAATCACATGGATGTAGTCATCAGCCGACCACGCTCGAGACCAGGTATGAAGTGTAACAAACTGTACCCTTACTTGCTCTCAGAGGACGGGGGACACCTCCCACAAAGATGGTCTTGCGGGGGTCGAGGGGCTGAGACCCATCCATGACAAAATCACTGTCGCTAAGGTTCCAAGGTCGAATCTGCACCTGTAGACAGAGTCAAATGTAACATTAAAGCAACGCTGTTGACACTCTGCAAATACAAGTTACGCGTGTTTGGTGTGTGTTTGAGACGGGGCCGTGGAACTCACAGGCTTGTCTTTGATGGTGGGGCTGGAGACACACAGGTAGAGCTTGCCATCTTCTTCCATGCAGGCTTCAATCAGAGCCTGCACCGAGCTCTCCTCCTGAAACAGCAGGAATGCGTATCCTAGGAAACACACACAGCCACAGTGAATACCTTAAACGCAACAAAGACTGCACAACGTGTGCTCCTCTAGGTTTATCATCCCTCAAATGAATATGGATTTATGATCATCCACGAAGATCACCATTAAAGGTCAATGTAAAGCCAGGTTTAGTATCCATAAATCTGTGTTTAAAATAAAACCAGCTGCTTTAGCCGATACCTTTAGGCGGAAAGTAGGATTTACTCTCTGCTTTGTGTGGCCAGTCGACCACCAGGTGACCAAATCGACGAAAGCTTGAGGTTATTTCATCTATAAAAGAATAAGAAACAGAAGAAAGAGGAAAAAAAGGTTCAAGTATTCATCTCCTTAAATAAAAGAGCAAATAGAAAAATGTAAAAATATTCAGAGCACAAGTACTGCACAGAAAATTCTACTTATCTACAAGTACCCACGTATTAGCACCAAAATAGCCATAATTACCTTTTTAGCATATTGTAACGAAGTGGACAAAACCAGACATCTGCAGCTATGTGACCGATACCTGTTCATCATCCTCTGACACACGCAACCTGGGCTCCATTCTACACTTTGTTTCAATGTGGAGGGTGTATGAGTTCTAATTCTGGCATTCCCTCCCGAGTTCAGCTCCTGCAGCTTTAAGTGAAGGTGTTTGTTCCTCTAGCTCCCTCGAGCTCAGCATTTCTCAAACTGTGAGGTGGGCCCCCAAGAAAGCACGAGGAGGTGTGTTTGGGGGGGGGGGGGCAAGATCACTCCTAAGCGTTTTTTTTTTTTTTCCCTCAGGTCAAATAATGTATCAGGCAGGACTACTGTTTTGGCTTTGGAGCACCCCGAACTCATTTTAGGGACATACAACAAACAAATCCACTGTCATGGTGATCTCTTGACTACACAAAGAGTGTAGGTTCAGAGAATGGACAAGTACTTTACTGAAGGGAAAAGAAAAACATGTGACGTGTCTGTGTTTGCACAGTTTATACAGTTTGCACTTCACCGTTCTGATACTGTTACAATATTCATCTTTGCTACAGTAAAAAATTGTTTGGTGTTCATTCATTCATTCATCTTCTATACCCGTTTTATCCTCACTAGGGTCACGGGGGTCGCATGGAGCCTATCCCAGCT
>JAQQZY010153258.1:0-30920 GCA_030068375.1 Ostorhinchus rueppellii
CCCCCCCCCCCCCCCCCCCAAACCAAAATACTAATAAAAAACTAAAACTTTACTTAACATATGCAGCACAGAACCAGTGACATAAAAACTAATTAATTCTAAATTAATTCTATATCTATATGGAGTAAAACATAAATCAACTCAAAAAAAAAAATCATGTTGATGATGCTCACATTCTGGCAAATTAACTAATTATTAATTAGTTAATTTAATTTAATCATTAATTAATTATTCCTTCCCAATCCTAACTGTTCAAATACAAGACAATTAAAAAACCAACAAGATCTGCCAATAATTCAAAAGTTTAAATTCCTTAAGAGCATTATTAAAAGCATCATTCATGAAATATATGGGTTTAAGTAACTCATCTGTAAGATAATTTTTAAATCTTTACAGAGCTAAAGTTTTGTACTTGTTTTATTAAGGTTAATACATGCTTTGTGATGCACTTACTAACACATAGGTACGTATGAACAAGGTTTGTAAGCATTTAAAAGGGCCTTTTAACCAATCAACTGGAGGTTATTACAGGTCCTTAATAGGGATCCATGGGATCTAACTTTGGAAAAATATGAATAATGGTGAGAAATAAACCTTTTTTTTTTTTTTTTTTTATCCTGTTTTAACTGTGTCACCATTTATACATGTGATGTTTGCCAGTTTAAAACATCATGTGATGAACCAAGAGATTCATGATCTGTAGATAAATATAAAAGTAACATCTAGTTGTGTGTTAAACAGCGGAAGCGACTGCATGTCACTAATTGGAGGTGTCAGTCTGTCAGTCTGGCCATGTTGAAGCTGTGGAGACAGCTTCAGTGACTCTAAACACATCATGGAAAGAGACAGTTATGTTGACATCACCTCTGTGAATTTCAGGTATGTAGTTCAAGAATTTTGCCTCAAACTACAACTCTTTTGACTTGTAAAAGTATCTTTTAATCTCACTAATATCAAGTGTAAATGATGACATAATTCACAGGGAATCAAAACATATATGTTCTCTCACCATTTAGTGTAATATCGTTTTTGGGGTTTTTTTTCCAGAAAAAAGTCCCTTGGGGTACATCTGGACTTCTGCTCTCTACATAAAATGTTGCCTAAGTGTGGACTAAATTGAGTGTACTAGAGATTCTTCTCACCTTCTGCTGGTCTGGGTGTTTCAGTGTCTGTGGTGGGCTGCTGTGGCTCTTGTGGAGTGATGGGGTACTGTGGTACGTGTGGAGTTTCAGGGTACACTGGGTACTGAGGTTCTTGTGGAATATGAGGGTGGATGGGATAATGAGGACCACTGGGCAGCAGAAGTGATGGCTGGGAGGATGGAAGTTGTGGGTAAATGGGGCTCTGCTCCTCCCAAGACAACCCTGTGTTCTGCAGCTCATCATCATCCAGCTGTCTGAGTGAAATCTGCACATCTGAGCGGGAGTAGGTATATCCATGACCAACTGGGCAGATCTCCTTGAAGTGGTCTGCAAGGCAAGAAACATACAGCAGGAAACAATGAGACATAAAAAAAAAAACATTCTATTTTGTATTCTGACTTCAGACTTTACAGTAACATGAAATACTGCCAATGTGGCTCATATTTCTGTCCGATGCTCACAGCAATACCATAAGCCATCCGTGTAATACTGTTATGTTGAGCATGCTGTGTTTTACTATGTTCTGTGAATTTTGGAGGTCAGGTTTCATCTGTTGCTGTGGAATTACATTGCTGGCAGGGCAGTGACAGCTGCCACAAAAGGCTACCAGCAAGGGGATTTTGGAAAGATTGGGGAATATCTGCACACTTAAACAAATAGACACTGCAATGCCAGTAGGGGAAGTAGAGGATCATGTAATACTGACTGACCGTTGAACTTTTTGGTGTAGAAGAGTGTGAGTGAGAGGTTAATGGAGGATTGGCTTCCTAGATAAAAGGAAGGAGACTGCACCTCTTTGTGTCTGAGCCCAACAAACCTCAGCAATGGTGAATCCATTACAAGTGAGAAGCACTGTGTCCCCTACCTGACCTGAAACCAGCAATTCTACGCCAAAAGGGTCTGGAATAGAGATATGAATAATGACAGATATGTGGTCGCTGTAAATGCTTGTGTAAATGCAGGAAACGTGGATACGATAGGCTACTGAATGATGAATTTAGAGTGGAGGGAAATGAGGCTATATATGATCAGGAGCCACATCAGAGGAGCCGGAGTAAATATGGAATGAAAGTCAACAGGCTCCTGTTACCAAGTCACAAGTAATGGTCCTGGCAGCTTTGTTCAGAACATGACTCTAACAGCTTGTCAGGCCATACAAAAGCCAGCGTCCGAGTAATCAGAGGCTGTGTGTCTGTGTGCTGTGTCGGTTCTTGCTGAGCACCATGGAGGTCTGTGTCTGTGATATCTGATCTATGACAATCCCCATGAATCACTGGCCAGTACAGACACTCCATAAAACCAGCCTGTTTCTTGCTCAGACTTTGAAGATTAGATCGGTATGAAAAAAAAAAAGATGACAACTACTTCCCATGTTTCACTTGGCCAAGCTATTTATTTCTGCTGTGAAGCTTTCCCGGTCTATTAGTGGGGTTTCTCTCTGAGGGTTGGAGTGATAACACAGAACTGACTCCCACTATTATGTAGCCTCCAAAATATGAAAACTGTTATGTTTTTGGTCCTTTTCCACTCCAAACAAATTAGGTTATTTTGAACTGCTTTACACGCCTTACAGGCAGCAGAGTAGTGACTGAGTGGCAAGTATTTCTTCCCTGTACTTTCACTATCTCTTCTAATCCCTGCATGATATTACATGTGATATTTTATGTGCAAAAGGATTAAGTCAGGAAATAGTTATTCAGCAAGTATGGAAAAAACTGAAATCAATGTTCAAGTTTATAGATGAATGGAAAAAATAAGTTTAGATACATGCAGCTGCATTGGATAAATTTAATATACCTGATTCTGGCAAAGGACACCGATCACACCCAGGGCCCCAGGCTTTTCCCACTCGACTGCAGCAGCAGATCTGCTTGGTGATGTGTTGAGCAAGTGGCAGAGAGCATGTGCCTGCCGACACCGATCTGTAGCACAAGGCCCTATGGTCTGACACCGCCTTGTCAGCTGCAGAAAGTGTTGAAACGTTCATTGCATAAGCTGTAAATTTAACAACCAAATCACCAGTTTTACATGATGTTAAATGAATACTTACAGATACAGTGGCTCCTGGCTGGATCTAACATGTATCCTGGTTTACATGTGCACCTGTAGCTCCCTTTGGTATTGAGACATTCAGCATTCTTACAGAGTCCAGGCAACAGGCACTCATTGATGTCTGTAAAATATGCAGTGCGTAAGCCATGCAGCCTTGTAGTGCATTCTGATTATGGAAATATTATGAAGTCATATTTTCCCCCGATGAAGAAATCTGAACTTCCACTGAACCCTGAAACTAAATGTATAAGTATCAATATCAGTTCAACGTACTGCATTTCACATTGAGTATACAGAGCTTTCAGTCTCACACACTAGCAAGAAATGATGTAAGAGTTAAGAAATCATTTACACCTCGGAAGGTGACAGAATATATCAATAGATCGTGTAGTCAAAACTAGCAGCTGCCGGGAGGTGATGAAATATGAAAACTTTATGGTTATACAACTGCACTGATGAGAGAAACATGAGGGAAACACACAATATTTTCTACAATATGCCACAAAAATCAAAGCTCTGGCAACAAGAGCTCTGAAAGCAACACAGTAAAGAAAACAATGATGAAGCAGTACAATGTTTTAGATAATCATGATTGTTTCTGCATCATTCATCCTCTACAGAGCCCTCTACGATCAAAGAACATACAGTTTGCATCAATAAGTAAAAGTTGTAAAGACATTTTTCCCTCCAGCTGGCCTAAACCATGTTCTGGAGTGATACGGGGGCCAGTGGAGTTTGCTCATTGCTCCAACAGGACCTAAGTCAGTAAGCCAAATAGAGGCAAGCTCGCCAGTTAATGTGCCAGCCGGGAGCATAGGGGGGACATATTTCAGCCGCTTAGTCATGCGATCACACTGGGACCAGGCAAAGTTTGTTGTTCTACCGTGTTAAACAAAGAGTACATCATTAGGTCTTTTCCAATTGCTTTGACGACTGGAACCCGACAGCCTGCCACCACAGATTTTCCCAATTCTAATTAATCTGCTCTTGTTTTGTTGTTTTGCTTCATGCTGGAAAAAGTGAGCTTATAAGGGATTGGCTGATAAATTCTGCGGACTGAAGTAAATCCAGGGAATTCCTTTGCGTTCCTTTTGTTGTTTGCTGAGCAGTTGTTTCTTTCCTTTTTAATCCCTGTCCCCGAGTTAGTCTTTTATAGACATACAATCACATTTATTGGAAGTAATAAAGGGGAAACATTTTTGCTTTTAATGACAAATCCTCCAGCCTATGATGATGTAAACAAGCCTATCCCTTTGTAAGACAGTCTGTTTGGATGAAAGGGCATGAACTGAAGACAGTGAAGCAGATTACATGTCACACCTTTGCTAACATTGATGCTAAAAACTCTAAGGACAACAATATTTTTGTATGCAGGTGGGGGACTTGAGCTGCATGCTATATGGTCAGAGTTCAGGTCAGGATTGGGCTCAGCCTTCATCACATGGGGTCTTTAATCCATGGTCCGGTAGAGTCCCAGATTAGTGCTATTGTTACAGTCTGCTGGTGGGTTGACTAGGATTAAAAGTGACTTCCATGACAACCTGTCATGACCATAACTAATCTCAACATCTATTTTTAATTTATGCTTGGCTACTCTAATTGACGTACTGTGGTAAGAGCCCAGATGCAGCTCACAGGCAGTCATCATCATCTTTATTACAACAAAAATGATAATATTGTTTAAAGATTAATACCGTTACGGGCAACAAAATTGAAATATTTTTAAATCCTAGCAGTTGTTTGGCAGCTGGTTTTTTTTTTTTGCAACTTTACCTGGCTTTGCCCAGTCTGAACTTCTTGGAAAACAAAATTTATAAAAACACCTGTAGAGTTATTTATGGACACGCTAAAGGAAATTGGCAGCATTACTCTCTTTATTATGTATTGGCTGTTGGAGCCAAGGAGAGTAACATTTAACTACATTGGAAATCTCAAACCAGACATAACTTATTAAGCCAAAAATGCATCCGTTTAGAAATTGTGAATAGTGAATGCACATTCTTCAACTACTGCCAGAGCAGTCCTTGGTGGAAGAAAGATGTTTTGAATAGGATTGCCTACTAAGCTGCAAGTTCTCACCATGTTAAGCAGTTTTCATATGATAAGTGTCAAATGTCAGCATTGTAAGTTTGTTTGTAGCTTTTATTAACATGACTTAGAATGTCAAAGAGTTATGTAAGGCTTCCATGATTTCTTCTTTGAAGTCGTATACAAGTAATCTGACTTTCTTCCCGCACCAGTTTAACACCCACCACAGAGACTGTACATGCATGTATGTGGCCTTTCATCAAACAAGCACAGCTACAAGTGGCCAGTTCAGCTGAAGTAGTTTCTAAGAAGGGGCTTCTGAAGATAAGGAACCTTCTCTGAAGTTGAAATCAGTGTTAAAGTCAGATGGGTAATCTTATCATATTGTGACTGTAAGGGTCAGAATACAAAGGCACAACAGTAAATCATGCCTGTTTCAGAATATGAGACAAGCTCTGGTCTGTTGCAAGAGCTCAGACGACGACGCGGCTCAGTCTACGACCCATACTTTGGCAGGCTGGACACCATCTTGATAATAATGACAAAATCCCAGTGAAAGCAGGTTTTTGCCTTCTTGGCAGTTGTTGCACTCTGAAATTAGAAATAATTTTTGGGAATGGAGCAGCAGTGGAACAGGACAGAGACTTTAAAGCTGTCTGGTAAATATTGTGGGTAACTGTCAGCCTTACTTTTTTGGATCTCAAGACATGAGCAACTGAAAGGGAGAAACATCTTGAAACAATCACAAAGAAAAGCATGAATAATAGAAAGATAAATTTCTGCATTCATTGGCAACTTGACACACTGTTGGAAAATAAGTATGTCCTTGTCCATAGATATTTCTTTTATTAAAATATGTTTCCCAGTTCAATCATTACCTGAAAACACCGATAGGCCAATAGTGCTATGGAGATCAGAAAGCGTGTTGAACTTGTTGAACCAGCAGATGAGGTCTGTTAGATAGAGTCAAAGCTGTCTATTGGACCATTACGTTGTTCTCTGTAGGCTTCAGTAAGCATTGCTCCTTGGATTATGACACCATTAATCAAGTCACAGGGCACCAAGAGGACTCATAAACTATATATGTATTTGCCACATTTGCAGCCAGCATTAGCCAGGAAAACGTGTATTTTGTATCAGTTTAAGTTCTTTATAATTTGTTCACTTTTTGCTTATTTGATTAAGTCAAATAATTCCAAATTGTTGTGTAGGACATGCGCAAATAAATATAAATGGCCCAGATTCCCAAGTGATGACATAGTGGGTGGTTGCTGGTTCATGAACTGTTGGTTGCTGGAAACTAGCAACCTCTGAGACATTGAAATAGAGAAAACAGCGCATGTTCATGAACAACACAAGTGTGTTTTTACAAGCAGATGGATGAGCTGGCAGTCAGACAGCTTTTTCTTCAACTGGCATATTTATAGATACTATGCAACTCGCTGTTTAAGGACTGCAACTACAGCTTCTTTCCCAGACACATTTAAGACACTTTTACTATAATCCCAGCCAGGTGTACCACTCAGCACACAGACCCACTATGACCAGTTAAAGCAGCCACACCAGGCACTTATTGACTGCTGAACTCTGACCCTGGAACAAGGTTAATTGTAGTGTTGATCTAGTTCCCATAGGTGACAGACTCAAGTAGACAAAGGAATAATTTAAGAAGTGCCTGTTTGCACTGTAGTAAAAAATAGAGTTATATAAAATATATCTGACGATAAGGATGTGCTAGGAGGTTGGTTAAGACACAACATGTTCAGTAAGGGGACCAGGGTTGCATTCGTGTGCAAGGTTTAAGTTGCAGTTACAGTTAGGTTTAAGCAGCAAATACTCTGCTAGGTTTGAGAAAAGATCATAGTTTGGTTTAAAAAAAGATGCTTTCACCATGTTAACTATGTATTAGAAACTAGCATTTGGGTGCACACACCATGTCTGTGGCTACAGCTATACAGATACAAACTGTCTCAAATTGTCTACAATACACACCTACAGCTGCGTGTAAACAGACACATGTGTTGTTCAATCAGGGTGCAGATAACACAGTTGGCTGTGGTTACACTATTATCATATTCATGGTATATATGTCATTATACACAGACCGGACAAACAAAGTCCCCATGCAGTGAGTGGCTTCTCATTTCCTTCAATTTGCTACAGAGCATAAAGAGTTGACAATGCTGGTGAAAGAGTGGCTCTGAGCATAAGACATCATTTTCACACACAGATTGGCCACCACAGAGACCAGACCATTGAGAATTTTTGGGATGTGCTGAGGAAGACTTGATAATGGGGTCGGGCTCATCATCATCAATAGAAAAATGAATGCAACTACGGACATAATGTTGTGACTTTTTTTGAGAATGAGATATTATGCATGGCATAAGGATGGCATGTTAATGTCCTTTAATCAAAGCTAAAGGTGGTTAAATGACGTACAGCATGAGGGGCTTTTTTGGTTGGGCAGTGTATGAATGTCTCGATACAACAGTCTATGTATTAAAACATGTTTGACATATTGACTTCTTACCTTGACAATGTGTGAGATTCAGTCTTTTATAACCTTTAGAACACTCCACTTGTCCATTGGCAATCACTGCGTAAGCTGTAAAGACAAAGGGAAAGCATAGCCTAAGAGGAGCAAAATGATCTTAAAGTGCAATAGCTCTCTGTCACAAAGTATTGCATTCATCGCAGAAGGAGAAGACAAGTTCAGTTATAGGAGGGGACACTATAACTTACAGATGTGAACATCTTGGCAAGAGGAAAAATTAGGGGACCCACAGCTGGGCCCTGTGGGACTCCAGAGTGAGTGCATGGAAATGGATCCCCATCAAGCACATTTATAAGACAGCACTGCCATCCAGCAGAATGTAACGATAACACTCGACGTCATATATAATCATATTACCTACAACACTCCTCTACCCCCAGAGACAGATGAAGAAAGTGCTTATATCATAAATATGTTGAGGAAGCCTACATGACAGCCCTGACCTTTATCATCAACCACCATGTAAATCTACTTAAACAAGAGAGTAAAGCTTTAACTGTACACACCAGGAATCACGATTAATATCTGGCTTATAGGAAAGTGACTGGCCCACAACTTCTTTTAGCTTGTTTTGCCAAAGCAGTAAAAATCATATGATGTGTGCTTCAGGTGTGTGGATTGGAGGCTCACAGAGGTGCTGTAGTAAATAACACAGTGTGTCTGTTAATGCCCCAGTGGGGCCATACTGTCACTGAAACCTTCATGTCATTACTCATTCAGCACCCAGCTGAGCCCCAGCATGCTCCATTAATTGTACAGAGGGGTCAATGTGACTATCATATGGCACAGCAAGAGTATAAAGTGTGTGTTTGAGTGTGTGTCTGTACGGTTGACTGAAAGAGGGAGAAACTAGTGGTTTTGCAGAGAATGATTGCTGGATAAGAAAAAGAAAAAAAAAACCTACTTATTGGAATGACAGTTTCTCAAGTCAAGACAGCTCAAAGTGATGATAGTACTTTCCATTACCCTTCCTGGTAATTAAAACCATAATTTATTGACAATCATTATAAACTTTGCCAAAGAGGTTATGTGATCACCTCCATTTACTGTCTGTCATCTGTCCATCCATCTATTTCATATGCAAAAGGAAACAGCTGTCAGAGGAGAGTGTTGCATTTTCACAGTTTTGTTATAAAAACATAAGGATAATACTGTTTATATCCTAAGTCAAATGCAAACATGTTTGTTAATGTACTTAGCATATCTTTCATATTTTCAGAATCAGAAATTAGATATGATTTCTAAAAAAATAACTGTAACATACAGTCTATTAGAGACCATTCCTTCACTAAAATATTCTTCAACTTACATCACTCCCCACTGAGGTTAAATCTAGAGAGGAAAAATGGTATTCAACATTTCCCACTCACAGAAAACAGAAACAAATGACGACTGACAACCATGGCCAGAAAAAACAAGATTTTACCAAAGTACAGTGCAGCCTTGCTTTGAAATTGCTGCCACGGTGAGAAGAGGTCGAGAAGAAAAGTGACGCACGCAAAAAACTACACTTATAGCCTTGCCAGCAAAGAAACACATCGCTCCCCCTGGCAGAGTACTCTGGGAAATGGAGAAAGGGAAAAGGAGAAATGTGATACTGTGTTTGTGATGAGAGCTTTAGCAGGCAGCAAAGTGTTGATCTGATTGATTGACATGGATCTCTGGCATGACGTGGCTGGATATCTGGATGCATGTGGACTGTGGACAAATAGTTACTCATTTGGGTAGGACAGCAGGGTGGTGAGATTATTTTTACATTTCTATAAATCTCCTGTCCACTTTGGCTACCTCTCAAACAATGAAACTCTACAATGTTCTTCTGTTTTTGGTTGAGAAGTCGCACAAGTGAAAAGAATTATATATCGTTTGACCTGACTTGACATCCAAAACTTACTGTCCAAAACAATCAGCCCTCACAATGCACAGAATACCAACTCTGCAACGTAGTAAATAAGTACAGTCAAAACAAAACTCAGCAATTGGTCATGCATTTGTGTCATTTTCCCAGGAGCGACTGGAATGTGTGCCACACAGAGGCTTTCTGAAAATGAGGTACTGCAAGCTGAGTTATGTTATGATCCTGCTGAGACCCAGTGGACCAGGCAGGGTCAATTTACCTGAGGCTTGACAGGGCAGAACTGGGTCAGTATTTAAGGGGGCAACAAGAGAGGGGCTACATGTATCAAAGCAATGCCCTTGTTCCTGTCTGCTCACCTCCTCATCTTCCTCCTCACCCCCCCTTAAAGTTTCAGAGTAATGAGGTGTTGTGGTTGGGGCGGTGGGTAAGCCCACCTGCAGTGATGGGATCAGGGAAAGTCTGGCCTGTGTGACAGCAGGGTGCACATGCTGAGAGACGCCCTGTGGGGAAGGACCTTGAGTCTCAATAAAGCTTATTAGCAGGGATGAGAGGACAGTATTCAGTAACACCATGATGCACCCTGAGTTCGTTTCAGCTTCTTAAAAGGAACCATCTTCAAAATGCTTCAAATAGATGAAGATGTTGCAAAAAGTGTAGACAGCCTAAATTTTTATACCAACAGTTAACAATTATCTTATTGGCACACAGAAGACACATTTACACTATATGTTCATAATAGTTTATGAGCATTTACGATGTAATTTGCTTATTTTCAAGATTAGGTTTAACACATGTTCCCCTTGGGGCAACTTGTTTACATCAGTTGCCGAAAGTCAGCATTGAGATGTGACAACAGCCCTTCTGAGCGCTAGCTGTCTTCTGTGGGGTTCATTTTTAATAAACAACAGGGAGACTTGTCTGTTTCATGTAAGGAATTTTGAAAGTGAAGTGATTTCAGAAGTGTCTAAATACTAGGCAACTGTAAATCAGAAATGTATCTTCTGAACACTTACAAAAAATTATCATAATCTGTCTAATTTTTATGTTCACACAAAACATTACAGAGAAAATTTAATAATGTTCTGTTCTCACGCTTGTTTCAGTAGTCATTTGCGTAGAAAACATAGAACTACACAGGCAGTGGCTTGCAAGACTGAGCTCAAGCTGCGCATCATTAGTGTCACCCATGGTTACAAAGAGTTCAGAACCACACTGGTCTGTGTCCGTTGAGAGCACAGACAGAAACTTCCGATTGTTGCCCATCTATTTAGTCCTGTTCCACAAAAGACTTTGTCACCCTTCACTAATTTATTGTCTGTCTCCATTCAATTGTGTCTTGCATTCCACTGGCAACTGTTCAATAATATTTGCCTGAAATCCATGACCTGTAAAGTAGAATCAAATTCCTTGGGATGCCTTGATTAAAGTTGCTGTTAAAACTGAGTTGTTTTTAAATTAAGTCTAAAAACAATTGAGTGTCCGTTATATTTTTTTTTCCAAAATTAACTGCTGAGACTGCTATGGGGCATCTGAATAAAAGGAGAGCTTATGTAAAATACATGTACAAGATGGCAGGAAGACAGGCAGTAGGGTGGATGATAGAGGAGAGGTTTAGTTAGATGGGTTATTCAGCTGCACAGAAATCATTAATTGTTAATTTGGTACAATCATTCTGTGGACCACCCGGTCTTAGGGCTGTTCTACTAAGATGGGAAGGATGTGGTCCATCAATCACAGGACTAAGAGCCCCTCACCAGCTTCCCTTGGGACCTTCTAGGAGGCAACCTCAGTGCTTGGCTCCTGCCCTTTAGTGACTGGAAAACCAGAAAACATGTGGGAGACAAAGGGAGAAAGGATGGATGCCATCCACAAGACTTCAACTGGAGACAGTGTTCCTTTCTATCCCACTGGGGGCCAGTCCATAGGAAACAATTAACACCTAAGCCAAGACCTCCTCAGGACCCTTTCCAGCAATTCATTTTCTGACAGGCTGCCATGGGACAAACTGGTGCCACAGAGAGAAAACCAGGAGCAAACAGTGCACTTCAATCACCACAGAGGTTTTCAGGTTTCAAGGATGGCAAAGCCATCTATGCTTGGCCTCTGAGCTAATGCTTGGTTGGCGTAAACAGCTTAAAGGGAAGTAATTTGCTTTCAAAACAGAATGTCTTTGGCACATGCCACTTTTGTCAATGTGGTATGGTCCGTATCACAAACTAGGGAACAGAATTGATAAGAAAATAGGGATTCCATTGTCGTTTTTGCTTATCAATTAGATTCCTTATCAATTCTTATTAGATTAGGTAAATAAAGAGTACAAATGAGTTTTTTTTGCATTTACTGTCTTTTATATTTCCATCTCTGCACAAAAAACATAATATACACAGCATGCGCAAATAATAATAACAGATGATGCTGGGCCTGGTTCAGGGGGAGTTGGGGGGTGGGGTGTCAGACCATACAAAGTGAAACTGAAACTTAAGATGCTTTACTAATTCCTCTATGTCTCCCACTATGGTGCACGTCATTTCCTTTTCCCTCCCTTTGGACACTATTATTTGAAGGCTCAGGACGTGTCGTTGTCATCCCCCCCCCATGACCAGATGACACCCTGGTGTTTGCTCTGCCACTAGATTCACAAATGTTCTTTTTAAGAACCAGTTCTCAATTCCAATCCCCATCACAAAGCCTCAAAATCATGTGATGCTGTTGGTAAACCAATGGGTAATGCATTGGGATATACAAGAGTAACATCAGCATCCTGTTGCTCAAACAGGCACCAGCATACTATTGGCTCACTCAAGAGTTAGCGTTGTATTTCCCTGACAGAATCAACTCATGGAACATGTCAAAAAGCATTCATGAGGAGACAATTTCATTTTTCTGCAACATTTAATCTTCACTCAAAACATATCTCATATTGTTCTTATTCATTTTAATTCAGTAAGGTACAAAATACATATTTCCGTTCAAGTATGCATTTCACATCTCTGCTGGTAGTTTGACAATTTTGCTTAACGCCCTTTTTCCAAGATGCTGAAGGCAGTGTTACCCGCATCAAACACACATTTAAAACAGACCCACATTCCTTTATAATCTCCAGTTCACTGTGGAATATTAACCACCTGGGCTGTTTCCAGAAGAAGGCATGCCATGGTACATTCCCAATAAAAATATGCTTAACATAGCTTGTATCCAATTAAGAAATGCAGCAAAACTTTCATATCCATCTGCCTCCAACTGGGATTTATTTCTCATGTTGGCTGGTTCTGTTCTGCCATGATTAGCCACACTGCTGCCCAGCTAATAGATTCCATCAGTCTAGTTGTAAAAGGATAACACTATGTCAACATCAGTGAATCAAATGCTGTCAAAGTAATGTGACGTCTCTTTCTAATCACTTTGAGAAGCTGCTGTGGAGCCATTCCAAAGCATCTGTTCTCTCACTGCCTATTTATGAGGCAAAGAAGTCATCACATCTCTGGTTTTTGTTGGTCATTAACAAGTGTTCACGTTTGATCAGTGCTAATAAAAAGCAATAAGCAAAGGCTTTGGCCCCTTGAAGCATGTCAGACAATATCTGGGGAATGGCTAGGGGATCTGGGAGGGAAGAGTTCATGTGGGAAGATTTGGAAGTCGTGGAGCTCTGCAGGCCCCCTCCTTATTTTCCTCATCTTACTTTATTGATCTAAACCTCATGAAAAATAGTGTCCTCATTACAGAGAGAGGAGGGGGAGCAGAAACAGGCAGGCAACTCCCACAGATACTGAAGCAGAGTGTGGTGGAATAGAGGGCGGAGCAAAGACGGCTCTGGAGCAGTGACATCATGATGACCCCGTTGACATGGGGAGGTAGAGTCAGAGGAAGCCAAAGCTCCTGTGGGTGTGGTGGTTTCTTTAAGACCCAGGGGACATCGGTTCTGGCTCCCTGGGAAGCCTCCCAGCATCGCAGATGGAGAGAGTCACAGAGAGGGATGTTGCCCAGCAATGACAGTTGGGGAGACAAACAGCTTACAGAATTCCATTAGCTGTGAAATGCACTGTAAGGGAGGGGCTGCCCGCACAATTATACAAAGTCATGCCAACACTCTACAGTATGGGTCAGACTCAGGCTATAGCAGCTAGCATACAGCCAGGTCAGTGAAACTTATCTTATTTAATTAATAGTTAAAGTATTCAGAACCTTTACTTAATGCCGTGGGAGGCAAAAATGGGGGGAAATGATTTTCTGCAGCTCTCTCTTCTGTGTCCAAATCAGAAGACTAAACATTAAAAAGACCTGCACCACTTTACACTACAATGGAAATGGGAAGCTGCCTTTTTCTTTTGTGATGATCTATGGCATAGCATTGCTTCTGTTGGCATTTACAGCTGTCAGTCACATATTTAACCCCTTGTCTGAAAACACCTATAATCGACTGAGCCCCCTTGTCAGTAGCAACTGCCTGAAACTAAACCTAGTTGCAGAAGTCTGGTTTCCTCTTCAATTACATTATCCTAAAAAGATTTGTTTTCCTGAGACA
This sequence comes from Ostorhinchus rueppellii, assembly GCA_030068375.1. Taxonomy (NCBI): domain Eukaryota; kingdom Metazoa; phylum Chordata; class Actinopteri; order Kurtiformes; family Apogonidae; genus Ostorhinchus; species Ostorhinchus rueppellii. The sequence continues at coordinate 14,160 of JAQQZY010153258.1, forward strand.
CTGAAAGGAGCAACAACAATGAAGTTTTCAGTGCTAACAATAATACTACACTGTGAAAATACTGCTTTACAGGCAAAGGATCTGCCTTCAACAACATACTTAAAGGTTTGGTGCTCAAGATTTGGGGAGATTTTTGATACAAATAATAGATATATGCATTGTTGTATTTATATCTGAAATGGAGTAGGTTTGCTCCATGGTGTTTGCCAAGCTGCACCACTTGTCTTCTGTTGTACAAAATTGACTTTCTCTTCTTTTACTCTATTCTGTTTTTTATTTTGGCCTGTAGCATACGGCATCTGCAGCATACGGTGTCACCTTATCTGACACTGTCACCCAATATGTCTGAATATGGACCACACTTAACTAAACATTCTATGGTGGATAAACTACACATTGGTTTTAATGAGAAACGAGAATGTTTTTTGGATGTTTCATGACCATCATAGGGAAGGGTGAGACAACGGGTTGCCATTTGGATCCTTGATTCTTACCTAGATGGTAATAAACATTATGCACTGAGGTTTTGGTGAAAGTACATAGCACATCAGCAAAATGCAGTTAAAGTATGAAAAGTAAAAGTACTAAAAAAGTTGTAAAATGATATGTGATGTTTTGGATCAATATTAAGGTTAATTTTAAGTGCTTCAAATATAATCCAAAGCAGTCCTGTGAGAACCATGCAAGTGCAGAAAGTCAATTTTCCATGAGCTTAGACACACAGCCCTGTTTTTAGCTCTGTGATGGTGCATTTTCCAACTAATCTGAAAAGGTTTTAAAAGAACTTATTTAGCTTAAGTAGGAGTGTGATTAAAGGACTTTTAGTCTTTTGGTATTTACACAAACACTCAAAATCAACACAAGATGGACTTTGTGGATTTCACAAATAACTATTTGAGTCATGTCTCAGTTTAATTCAATCAGTATTGATAGAAACATTATCATAAAGTCATTTCCAATCATCTTAGATATTTTTGACTTGAAAATAGGCCGACTATATGTCAACTTTATTAGTAATCACAATTCCAGAAATGCCTAAAATCTTCAGAAAGCCGAGGGCAATTTTTTCCGTTCATCTCATCATTAGAACCAGAGGGAGGGAGTTGACTACCGCCTGCTCTGGTTGATCTGGATCTCATTACACACCAAGAATCCTCAGCATGTGATTTTTAAAGGCACTGGCTCCTACAAGGCTTCAGCTCCCACTGAGATGGGGACATGCTGGCAATCATACTTCCATAACATCAGTCTTAACCCCCCCCCCCCCACACACACACACACACACACACACATACACATACACATAGACACACACAGTTTTCCCTCCCTTAATGACACTGCATTTACATAAGGTCCTCAGAGTGTAATAATATCACTCATCCATATAATCTTGTCAAAAACGCAAATACTGTACATTCACAAATTTATTAAATATTATGACATCACATTCCTTTTAAAACACTGTTAATCACTGTTATATCCTTCAGTATGAGTAAACCTACACAGCAATGTATGGGCTGGGTGTATAATGGATAGTAGAAAGACATGTCTTCAGTGAAACACTAAGAAACTGAGAAACAGACTAAAATCTGCCTGCAAAAAAAATGTGGTTATGTTGACATCATCTGTAACTGCAGTAAAAACTAGAAACCTAAAATAAAAAAGGGCAGCTATGCTTGTTCTCGGAGTATTTTACTATTAACTGACCAGTGGTAGCATTACAAGCCCAAATACTAAGTGGGCTTTCATGACATCATTATCACATACTCAACAAAAAACACAAGAGACTCTCATGAAGCTATATGAATTTTCATCACATTGTGAACCGACAACTGATCCATTGACAATGAGGTATGTAAAAAAAATTAAATAAACAGCACCGTCTTCCAGAGGTTATTCTACAGGCTGCATATCACTTCTGTCAAACACATAAGGAATCATAGAGGATATCTGAGCCAGAAAGTGAGGTATGCAGCTTACAGATCTAGCCAAGTGTCTAAACTCAGAACAATAACACTCTGGAGGAATTCAAAGCATTTCTCTTATTAAAGCTCCCTTCAAGACTTCTGGGACATACTGTAGTGTATGCCTTTATTTTGACTTAATTTTTCATCCTTTTCATATCCTCTTTTCCCTGTCTGCGTGTGACCTGGGTCTACAGCATGCTGCCCCCAAAACAACCCAAAAAAAATGAGTGAACAGGGCATTCACTCTGTTTCTCTACTGTAACTTCAAAGAAGAGCGTAGAGGAAAACATCTGGGAGCCAAAAGAGATCGTGCCGGAGACATAGGAAGAGCAGGAGTCTGACATACCGGGGGAGATAGGAAAGAGGAATGGATCGGCATCAGTGATAGACGAAGAAGGATAATGTCTGTGTCTGATTAAAGTCTGGTTAAAGAGAACAGGACTGGCCCTAATATAAGAGCAAAGACAAAACTGAGAATAGTCCCTCTGTGACACCCTAGTTTTGTAATAACAAATCCTAACTCAGTGCAGTGAGAGTCTGCCTCCACAGTGAGGGGCGTCACCTCCCACAAATACCCTGCTGCTGTTTCCCACACCTACTGCAACTCTGGTGTGGAAGCATCCAAGTTGAGGATGTTTATTTCTTTTTTCTTCTAGGTCATTCCACCTGGAGGGTCATACTCCTAAGAGGCTCTGATCATCATGTCAAATGTGTTTTATTTGCTTTTTAGTTTTGTGTGTCAGATCAACAAATCATAAAAAAGCTGCTGTAGAGAGATATTACACCACTTGCAGATCAAATCTTCCAATATTGACTATGCACAATATTCTACCTGGAATGTAAAGTAGATCTTTGCTGCATTTTGTTGTTATGAATGAAGGCAAATAACAAAACAAGAGATAAAAAAAAGAAATCTAAGATACCAAGAGCATAAGAGAAGCAAATAAAAAGGAGTTAGACCAGATTATGGTTAAATTACATTTAAGTACGTAATGGAACTGAGTGGAACAAAAACATTGCTCGGATCTCATGGCTTTAGTCAGGAGGGCTTACCTGGTTTTGTTGGACACTTTTGGCATTTGTTTAGACCCCAGGAGGCTCCCACACTTCCACAGCAATCATCCTGCTTGGTTAGGCCTGGCAGAGGCTTGCCACACTGCAATAACACACATACGCGTCAGATCCAAAAAGTGACTTCTGAGAATGAGTGTTAGATGCTTTTGCATGCATGCTCATGCACATGTGTGTGTTGGCATGGACATTTTTTTGTTGGTGTGTCAGTGAGTGCGTGTGTACCTATGTATCCCTGAAAGCAACCAGACACATCTGAGACCAGTTAGCTAGAGAAGGTCATAAACAATGAGGCTAAGGAATAACTACAAACCTCCTGGCATGCTTTATTAAGTCCTTTGGCTAATTGTGACGAGATTCCTATCAGACCTTATGTACTCACTGCATGGTTGGCCAATACAGATTTATGAAACTCAAGAGGCAACAGAAAAATATTCCTGTGTAAAATACCAAACTTGTGTACTGGCATACAAGAGGGGAAACTGCAGGCTAAATCTTTTGAATGTTGTTTTTTGGGGCTGTTCTACTGAAACTCTTAGGAAATAACGTGATTGGAAGGTTTAATTTCAAACTTTCAAAGAAACCAGGCGAGAGAATAGATGGGTTGTAGTCCAGCACAAACAAACTTGTTCATGAAATAATGCTGGCAAATCATACTCCACTGTATTTAACTCTGTTGTTGTAAATGAACACCTAAAACTAAAAAGTCAGACATAAAGCCTCATCAGTGCCAAACCAGCAGATGTTGTCTTTAACCTGAGATTAGCCAAACTCACGGACTGTCATTCAAGTCTTTCACCTTCTTGGCTCCTTTCTCACTCTGATACGTTATCCTGCCGAAGCGAAGGACAGTAAATCTGCTGTACATGCCCTACTGTGTGCATATTACCATATAAACCACAAGAAAGTGTCCCAGTCTGAATCACAAGGAGAAGGACCACATGGGCTTGATTTCAAGTTAAACCCATTTCCAAATATCATCCTAACTCATAACATGCCTATGCTGGGGACCTGGTGGAACATGAGATGGCCAGTGTGGTCAGAGCCCATAAATACTTGACAGTATATAAATCTTATCCACGGGCGCGTTTCCTGTTCAGACGGCTACTACGAGACAAGGTGATGATATTTGAACATAATGGTACCTGTGGTATATTTGTACCTGTGCTATACAACACTTTCTCCCATTGGTTTCAACACCCATGATGGATCTTGACACACCATGTGGCTTACATCAGCTAGTGTTGACATATACAGACGGCATTTTAATGACTTAACACAATACCTGTCCGTCAACTGTTTCCTGGAAGCATCTTCCCACATTTCCATTCTGACGGATGTTTGGCCTGACGTGGCCGTAGTCATTGGAGTGCTGGTGCCTGCTGCTGTGCTCATCGCTGGGTTCGTGTCCATTCCCAGGTTGGGAGCGCTGCTGGACTGAGTGAGCCCCCTCAGTGGTAGCCGGTCTCTGCCCAGGCTGTACACGAGCTACTTGGTGGATGTGCACCTCAGCCTCAGGGGGGTGCTGTATGTGGACGTTCACCAAGGATGGGTGGAGAGACACTGGAGGAGCAGAGACGTATAGTTTATACAATACAGTGATGGTTTATAGTTTCAAATTTTGAATAATGTAAGTAGAAGCATCTTAAGCCAAGGGATAAAAGCTGTGTATACATACTGCAGTTTGACAGCTATCAGCTAACATCCTGCACAAACTTGTTCAACATAAACTGAGCTTGATTCATCACCAAGTTATGAGATCTTCAACAAGGGGATTTCCCAACAGTGAAGACACTATTAAGATGCTACAAAACAACAACAACACAAAGAGTTTCGGATTCGCTGGTTTAAATCAAATCATCTTAAACCCCAAAAGCAGATTTCCTGAAGAGCTGAGAAGATGTTGCAATGTAGAGAATGAGCTCTTTTGTCTGTCTGACAGAGGAGAAACATCTATCTTCAGGGAGTGCCAGGGCTTTTTCCCAGAATTGTGACCCGAATTCATGAATCATAGTCTCAAAGACAAATGGCAGCCTGAGTCCAAGGGGAAGAAGTAGACCTTATCGAGATCCTGGACATGAAAGTGCCTCCGTGTGTACACAGTATAAAGCAAGTGGAAAGGATGGATAATTTTTCTGTTGTGTCAAGACAATATTCCACAGACATTTGGCTCAAGCTTTTTAATTATAAATATTAATGTTAACAGAAGAGTGAAAGTATTCTGGTAGAATTTAAAGCATCTAAGCAGGATCTTCTGCTTCTACTTACTGTCAGACAGAGTAAAGAGCCAAGTGTTAAGGAAATGAAAAAAAAAATGACACCAAGACGGATGAAAAGTGAGCGAAACTTTCTCTTTGATAATTCATCTGATGACTTCATGATGTTGCTTTGCTCTGTTTTCAATATTCACTCCTCCTTGATAAAGGCAGCATTGTAAGAACAACATGAGGTCTTCCACTGACTCATCTATTACGTGTTTCGCTTAAAGTGGAGTCCACCGCTGGCACTCCAAGCAGAACATTACACTGTAACTTGTGTGAAAACCTATGTCCATTAAATAAAAAACTGTGAAGTGATGTCATTGAAACCCATACCCATCTGCTGAACACCAACTCAATGGTGAAACAAGGATTTTCATTATATGTTGTAGCCAAGTGTGTACCCAAAATAAAAACAAAATACAAAGTGAAATGCTTTTGTGAGGTTTCACTACTCCCGAGAATTCATATCGAGGATTAAAAATATGTATGAGAATGACAAGCTTGACAAATGCAGGAATTTTAGCTAAGCATGGCCATATGTAAAACATCAGCTAACAAACAGTAAAGTGGCACAGTCCCTTTTTTTGGTGATTACCTTGCTGATTGGACAGCGGCAGAGTGTACATTGACCGTGATGGGTGTTTGTGTTCAGGTTGGTTGGATTCCTTATGACCATGAGGACTGGTTCTGGCAGGAGGCTGTGACGGCAAGTGGCAAAACTTCCCTGTTGAGTTGGATGGACACCAGCAGAGATCCCTGCCAATGCAGCGGCCTCCATTGAGACAGGGGATCTGACAAAAAACTACATAAAAGAACAGAAGTGAGCAAGTGAGAGATAAGAAGACACATTGCTTAGAGTACTGAGAGGTTCATGAGTATATGCAGTACTTCACATTTCATTACACAGACTCAGAGGTGCAATCCCAGCTCCAGAAAGTAAAAGTCCTGCCATGTATTTGTTCCAACCATTCACTGAACCAGCCCATTTTGATGAGCAAAACTCCACGTACAGGTAGATAAAGGGATAATTAGTGGACTCACCTGTGTTAAGTGAACAGATCGGACCAATACACGGCAGGACTTTTACTTTATGGAGTTGGAATTGCCATCTCTGCACAGACTTATGCATCTACGCACAGAGAGATCTGTAGCTCTAACAAGTTACTGTCAGAGGAGTTCTAATAAGAAGGGCATGTGCTGAGGCTTTGTGTGGACAGGCTTTGTTTGCACATGGTTAGCAATGGTCATGCTGTTCACTACTCTGGTGCAGCCAAACACCTCATTCCATATGACGTTTATAAGGTTTCAATTTTACCCCAAGGCCAGAACCATGGTACTACACTTCACTAACCACCTTCTTTAACCCATAAAGACCCACAGTTACTTTTGTGGCAGTTCCAAACAGTTTTTTCCCCTCTATATTTCACTTTTTTAATTGATTTATCACAATTTACTATTACATTATCCCCTGTATTTTTCTTTTTTTTAGTGAAAATCAGGTATTTTCCTATATTTAATTTACTGATCATATAGATGTTCATTAAAGCTCAGATTAAAATTGAGGCTTATTATATCAAAACTAGAGAAAACGTGAAGAAAAAGTGACTTTTTCAGTCAAAGATATCATTAACTGAACATAAACTAAGTGTCTCCATCCACTGTCAATGATCAGACTTCATGGGTTTTCCTGGCGCATCAATGTCGTAGAAGATGTTGGTGTTTCCACGTTTACTACAGAGCCTCTGAACATCCAAATGGGTCATATCAGATGAAGATGAAAAGATGCTAAACTGATTTTACACCAATTATTTATATAGATTAGTACATTTAGTGGTTCTGAAGCCATTAAACATTTTAGCTCAGTTGATGGTTTTGCTCATCAGTGGCTTTTTGGGTCTTCATGGGTTAATACATTTTTTTATTTAATCACTAACTACACGGCCACAGAGTGTATACTTCCATCACAGCCCCACAGTCCTGTAATCAAATAAAATACTTTATCTTGCAACATCAGAAAAACTAGAAAAGAATTAAAAATCTGTCCCTTTTTATGGATTTGCAAGTAGCAATCTACCTTTGGATGAAGTTTAACAAAAATCTGTGGAGTTCTTTTTGTGATGACATACAGGTAGATTGGTCAGTGAAAAAAATTATATGGACTCATACATCCCAAATGAAATCAGTGCAGTTCACAAGCTACAGTGAATTCAATTATGGGACTGGAGGCTGCGAATCTCAGAGTATGAATGTAGTCACTGTTTGAGTCTATTGACTGCTTTAACAACTGAGAACTTTCTATTTTTAGGTGTAATGTCATTTTTGTATGATAATGTATTATGCTGTACTCCTGAGACCAAACAATTTTCCTAAATAAGAGGGATAAGATCTGTTCTACCTCCACTACCTTCGACTTCTTCCAAAATGAGAACATGCATACAGATTTTTTTTTAAGTCTGGGTAAATCTGCCAAAAATAGGCAACTGAGTTCTTTCACAATATACAATAGTAGGTTTTCGGTAAACAACACAAACAGACTGAAAAAAGGAAACAACAAAAAGCATCATGGAGTTCTGCAGTGGTTACAACTTGACATACTTATAAAGTCATGAACACCGCTGAATTCCATTATGTTATGGTGTCTGTCTTTGAGATCGACTGATCCATTTTCAAGCACTACTTTCGACCTTTGAATGAAGACCAGTTGTACCCTGGAAGTCAGATGTTGGATGTTGTGTCCAGTGTGAAAAGAGTAAGGCAAGCAGACAAATAAACAGATGGAAAGACAGACATACAAAAACATAGCGTCCTTGGCTAAGATAATTATAGAGTTCCGTGCAAGGTTGATGAATGATGAGTCAACCTGCACAGAATGATCCCTCATCACTCATCGATGATGATTTGTCATAGGATCATTGGAAGGAAATACCTGCAGGAATATCTACATGGAGTACTTGTCTGTCTGGCAGCCGGACAAAAGATCAGAAATTCACAAAAACCCAAACCTTACACCGTTCCAGAGAAGTGCAACTGAGAAGTGCACGTGCATGTAAAATGAACCTTAAAACATGCTCATGCTCAAGCTACAGTCTGATTTATAGTTTGTAATCTACCATGGAAAAAGAAAGACAGAAGGAGGAGCGAAGGCCAGCGCTGACCAGATGGTGTTTGACAGTACTGCTTTTCATTGGCCTTATCTTTTTGGCATAAAGGATGGGTGCCAGCCTAGCACCCGACATACCTGGGCCTGCTCCCATCCACACACTGACCTTTCTTAACTCGAAACATCAAAGACTATCAAATGAAAAATATCTATCCAGCCGTAACGGATAAAAAAAAAAAAAAAAGGATTCACTGAGGAGGCATGAGAATGAAGAAGAGAAGCAGTGAATTTATTTGACTCCAACAACACTAATATGAGATGTTCAAGACAGTCAAATTAAGGGATGTACTATTAGATGAGAGCAGACACTGATGATGGAAACATGCTGTGAGCTGCATTGTTTCTGTCTCGCGGAGACGGGCAGTAACACATGAACAGGGTGAAAACAGGGAACAGAGACGCTGGACAGTCTTGATGGCATGTAGGTAATGAGCTCCCTGTCACAAAGCATTAACAGCACCGAAGACCCAAGGAGGAAGAGAGGCGTAGAGTGAGAAGAGTAACAGATAGGGAATGAAAGGGATTAGGAGAGGAAGCGGACAGATTGAAAACATAAAAGAGGCAAAATTAGAGAGAACGGAGGAATAAACAATGTGGTAAAAAAAATATGTGGAAAAAGAGACAGAGATTGGTCCGTTGTTTGTGTCCAGACGTAATACAAGGCCTCCTCTGATTAGACATGAAGACAAGCTATTAAATCCTTTCAATGTGGGATGCAGGTCCATGTCAGGCCAGTCCTACCACAGCCTGGGACGGCTACTATTTTTAGACAACAACCTACCGTCGACTCACCACAGCACACTCTGTCTGCCTATCTGTCTGCCCATTAAACAGCTTCCAACAACCAAGCAGTCGTACGCACACTTCTCACTCCATAAAAAAAGCTTCTATTCCATCTAATATCAGGTTTTAAAGTAAGTGCTGCGCAGAGGGTGCGTATCAAGGGAGCTTGTTATAATTACCCAGCCAGATTTTACTGCACTGTGTAGGGAACATAACAACAGCATGAGATAACTGTTTGCTGTCCACTTGACATTCCTCGACGAACACGCACACCGAGAAACAACAGGATGCGGGCCTAAATGGAAAGCAATCTCTTTTTTAACACGGTCTTTACCACATGCTTTTACATAATGAGGGGAGATTTCTAGAGTATAAAAATGGGGCATAAAAAACAAACCTCAGCTCAGTAAGAAGTGTAGGTGCCAGGAATGTAATCTTGTGGAGGGCCTCAGCTGGGACGATGGAGTGTTTGGAATATCTACGCCACGTTCCAAAACCCCATTAATGGGCACATAAATCTGCAACATCAACCTGTTTATATATTCACAACTCCTCCCCAAAAGAGACTAGTGAACTTAGGCAAAAGCTTGGTTTAATGTTTGTATTGATGTGAGGTGTACTGTATGTGTGTGGTACAGACACCCTTCACCTCCAGCCCACGAGTAGTAATTAGTCTGAGCTTTGACTAAACCCTTAAAACTGAAGAGAAACTGAGAAACATGTAGGGGTCTGACCCTCCCCTTGGCACTGACCACCCCCTCCCTTCCCATGGACACTCCTGTGTGAATTTGGAGCAAAGCCCCCGGATAAATAGCAGGTTTAATGTAATCCCTATAAAATCCTGTTCATGCTGCTACTCTTTCTCTCTTTCTGCCTCTCACTCTCCTCTTTCATTCGTCTCTGCTCTCCTAGGGAGCATGTTAAATAGTTAACGGCGGGGCCAGCCGCAAGGTGTAGACCGCAAAGAGATTGGGCTAAGTGTTGGGAGCGTGGGACCACCAGCCCCACGTGTGTGTGTGAGGGGAGATTAGCCCCCTTTTACAGAGCCTGCTTTCAAGCTGCTCTACCCCCGTCTCTGCAGCTTTCCCTGTCTCTCTCTCCTTTTGACAGTTAGATTTTTTTACAGCAGCTCTCAGCTTTAATCTCCACCACTCTGCCTCCTGTCTGGGTTTGGTATTCAGAACAGACAGCATGCCACTGGGAACCCATTTTGTCAAGCTCACCCCATAAAAAAAGGAACGGGAAACAAGACAGGAGACTTTGGGAAAGTGTGTGAGAATCAGACAGCAAGTAATAGAGTCAGTGAGAGAGTGGAGAAGATAAACGAAGAGACAAGAAGAAGCAGATAAAAAAGACAGGCAGACAAGAAAAATCTGTGTTAATGATAATCAGAAGGCCTGGACACTCACAGAGTCGGAAGCCCTGGTTCTTTGGCTGCTGCTGATGCGAGGTCTCGCTGTAGACAGTAGTGATGTCTCCCTTCTCACAACTATTGTAGCAACGGCCACCATTGCACACCCTGCGGCACAGCATAGGCGTGAAGATGATCTTAATGCGGTCCAGGTTTGAGGTGAGGTTGGCCCCTGGGAAACACATACACACCTGGCTGAGAAAGAGGGGCAGCAGAGATAGGCAGGAGGCGAGCTGCATCCTTTCTCCTTCAGCCTGACTGTGACAAACTCCCCGTCTAGGCAAAGGGAGGTTTATAAGAGTGCGAGGGTGTGTGCTGACGGCTGGCCAGTGGCACGCTCACAGCTGAAGGAGCGATGTGCCACAGGCCAGCGAATAGGAAGAGAATACTATTAGGTATCGGGCTTGCCTCCAAGCCCTTTATCTGTGTGAGAAGGTGTTCTAGATGTGTGTATGTGAAGGAGACAAAGAGAGCATGAGTCCAAATGAATGTTGTGTAATGGTGGGAAGCTGTTCAACAGCCGTTGCCCTGGTACATGGCTAAAAAACAAAAGACGCTTGAACCACAGACAGCTGTGTTCATTGGATAGCAGATCAGAAGAAGATGATGTAGTGAATAAGAATAAAAATTAAGAATGAAAAGCTCACATTTCATTTTGTTGTGGGTAGACACGCCAGAGTTCAAAATATGACAGTGCACATTCTCAACAATATCAAAGCATGTAGCTGTGCACACAAGAGCCACACACAAGAACAGGCATAGTGCTTAGAGTCCAATTTATCACTAGTTTGAGTACCAGCAGCACATACTGTACACACTCACACTCACACATACTGCATGCAGCTTCCATATCAAACGTCTGTCTGTCTGGTGTGATGTAGACCACAAATGGGGTGGGGAGGTTGGGTGGTGGGAGAAGGGAAGTGCAGCCTGGGAGGCTGCCAGGTTTTTTTCATCTTCACAGCTAATGTTCCATTTAGCAATAACAACATGGGATATACATGTATGTATTCCAGCAGGTGTACATTGCACCAAAATGGCATTATGTTTGTTTTGACATGGCTAAGAACAGTGGAAATCTTAAGCCTGCATGTCAAGTAAGCGGCAAATCCAAACATTTGGCTCTATGTAAAACATTATCTTACCTGCTGGTAATAATGCATTGTTGTACTGTCCGTGTAGCTGACTGTTGCTGGGAGGCCTGCGGGAGTTAAAAGAATGCCCATTGCCATGTCCACCTCTGTGTCCGTGCCAATGCTCATTGTCGTGTCCATTAGGGTAGCCATTGCCATTGGGTAGAGCGTTGGAGGTGATAGGTCCAGAGGATGATGGATAGCGTTTCACAGTGCGGGAGGTCCCAGTCTGCTGAGGGGAGGAGTCAGGGTGTCCCCGTCTCACTTGGGTCCTGTCAGTCACATCATCACAAGACGATAAACACATGACCTCAGAGTAACACTAATGTCTCACACACGTATAGAAACTCACCAAGGCACAGGCATCATCAATGGATGTGCATCACCGTGAAATCCATTTAACATGGCCATTGGGTGCAACATAAAATAGCATTCCTCAAAGACAAACATGCTATCTTAGGTCATAGCTTTGCTTAATTGATTTTGTAGATGAGACAAAATGATTTGGAATGAATTTTGTTTTAATTCAATTAATATTACCGTTATCGTTTTTAAGCATACAGGGTTTCTCTGCTAGTATGCTGTAAGTCAGAGAACTATGACCTTCACTAATTAATGAAAGATTCTGTTGGACATTAAAGACATTTCACGAGAGATTATTCATTAATGTTTAACAAAAAATAAAGTATCATGAAACCAAAAGGATTAAGACTCACAGGTTCCAGTTTATATGTGTGCGTGGTGGAAGTGTGTGTGCGTCAGAGAAGTGTACGTGATTAAACACATTCGACACTTTCCAGTCAAGACTACAAAACCTTTCCATCATCCATTGTATCTGCTTGACTAGATCATGAACTTGTGGTTCTGTCTGACCAAGGAGCAACATCCTGAGTGCTGTAAGAGGCTGCAGGAAGTATTAATGCTAGGGTCGAAGAACAAGCTCAGACGGGGCTACAAGGGGCACGTTTTTTACCGGAGAGCATTTGATTTGGGTCAATTACTGGGCCTGTGTTGCGCGACCTGGAAGCTGAGCTCATGTGAGCGACCTGGGGGAGGCGCGTGCCGTTCAGACAGAAGAGCAGACCTAGGCTCCGGGTCTGGGAAAGCTTGGGGAGTGCCGAGAATCAGCCCTGCAAAAAAACATCTGGATCCCACTGATCTGTCCTGACAGACAGTCAGCAGAGCAAGACAAAGACAAACCATGCCAGATAGATCAGAGAAACAGTTCTACAAAGCACACCTGTGGCCCTGTAAGGTAAATGAGGCTGTAATCAAACCCTGAATGAGGATATAAACCGTGCCTTAACATGTATTACATGTGGTTTTAAGCCACACACTATGTATTTACACACTGAATCAGCTCTGCCGATCCACAGACACAAAACAAAAATTGGTCAAATAAACACACATGCTACACAAAAACGCATACTTGAAAACACACTTACATACACAAATACACTTACACACCCCCTCCCAGCTGTGCTAGATGTAGTGCAAGCCTATGCATGTCTCTTTATTCACAGAGAAAAAAACCACATTCCTGCTGCCAAAGGGAACAGGACACTAAATGAGAAGGGGAAAAGAGAGACAAACATTTGATAATGGTCGCTCACGTCATCTTTTTGAGAGACAACAGGCAGCACCTATAGCCAACAGCTGCTGACCCAGATGTAGAGACATAAGGGTGGGTCTCAGGGATAGGATGTGATAAAGGGAAACTGGAGGTGCTTCTGTCAATCAGCAGCATGATGAAGTGGTCACGAGAGACAGGAGGCGGCTAACATATAGCTACACCGTCCAGTCATGACTGAGTTTTTCCATTGCCAGCAATGACACCTGGCCTGTGAGCATCCTGCCTCACTCCTTAGGCTCAGCCAGATGTTACGCTCTCTGCCTCTCTCACTCTCAGTGGTTAAGTGACTTCCTCCCAACATGAGCTCACCAGTGCCCTCTCTGCTTGTAGATCAAGGGGCAACGAGGGCAGGCTCGGCACGGTCTGTGTGTTTGATGTCATCATTACTGACTTCAAGGCCCCGGCAATGCAAGGAGGAAGGATCCCTCCTCCTTGTTCTGGGTGACTTGAAAGCAATTTCACAGAGCGTTGCCAAGACCATACGGATCATGGTTCGAACAGACAGATGATGTTTGGGTCGCACATGATGGCCATACATTTTTAATTAAATCTCTGATGGTGCTGATACCAGAGCTGAATGAGGAACTAACAATGCTACAACATGACTGGAAAACATATTTGATTTGCTGTTAACGAAATAAAAGTCTATATTCCTGGTGTTTTGTTTTTTTTTTCCTGATTGTCTGTTTTAGACAGTCATATCTCACTATAAAGTCTCTTTCTTCCTGTTTTTGTGCTACACAAGGCTATATGCTTCCTTTCTCTAAATCCATTAATACACTGACATGATATTATATGTGTTTCCAGATAATGTCAAGCAAATTTTGCAATGTTGTAAATAAGAAAAAGCATTTTTGAATTAGGCACAGTGGTGCGGCATGAATAAAATATACTGCATAGAAGGTGGCAGTGTACAGTGAATTACACATTGCTGTCATATACAGTCCTTGTAGAAAGCAACATCATTGCTGTTTTGCAAAAATGTCTGGGGGGTTTTTCTTGGATGAAGCCAAGGAATAACGTCCTCATCAGTCCACACTACCTGTAACTACTAGCCATGTTTTTGCACTTAATGGATGTATCCAGGAAGACGCTGGGGAAACTTTTCAAAAACAGCCAAACCTCAAATAAGTGTAGCAAAATTTTTGGCAAAAATGACCATGGTTTTTCTTCTGAATTTTTGGTGTTTCCATAAACCTTTAATGTGATACTTCAAAACGTGCATGAAAGTATGTTATTGTAGCTTCGGCTATTAGTAAGAATCTTCTCATCTAACATTCAGCGTGACAGTAAATAGTTGCTCTGCATGTCTTTAAAGTGTCTGTCTTAATTAAATCCTTTATCAAAGGCAAAAAAAAAAAAAAGAAAAAACATTATTTACCCGTTGTCAGAATATGAGACTTAATTATGTTTTATCATTTAGACACTTTGATTACATAAGAGGGATGAGTGCATTTAGTGCATGTTTTATGATCAGAACATGTGCTAAATAATTATTTTCAAAGAGAAACAATCATTTCTTATGTATCGATAAATCTCTATCCAAACATTTGATCAAAGCATCATTTTATATCTCCAACTTACAGATAAAGCCACTGGCACAATTCACAAACTCATCATCATTCATTTCATATGTATGGAAAGCGATTAGACCTAAACCGTCACATCTGAAGAAATTACAATCACAGCAGGAGCCAAGAACTGCACTGTGCATGAAACAACACTGAAAAGCTTCCAATGTGTTGCAAAAGGATTGCTTGGCACTTGCCATATATCTTTGAACTCGTCACTGAATTGCAACATGTGAATATTAATTCTCGGGAAGGCTTGACAGGCAGTGTAAATGTCAGTTCCTGCCGCGCCCCTTGACCTAGATGAGTTGGAGAGGAGGCAGTTTTGGAGAATAAATTGGAGCACTATCACAGTCAAGCACTGTGAAAATAGAAGCGAGGTCCAAGCACCGGAGTATACAGAGAGTGGCCAAGGAGGAAAAATGTATTTAATTAAAAGTTAATATTAATTCATTTCCACATTTTTATTGATTTCTAACCACAAGAGAAGTGTGTATATGTAGAGCCAGCACAAAAACCACTCTTTAAGTGAATTACACCTGTTTCATGCTGGAAAAATGTTAGGAGACTAAAATTTCTCAGATCAATAACTCATGAGTGAAACACAAATAGTGCCTCTTTCCATCTGTATCGACAATCTATAACTTTGTTTTCATGTAGACGCATTATCCATTGAGCTAATAATAATAATAATAATATTCATGGGCTACTATGAAATGACAAAAAAAGGCTACTGCAAAACTTTTTACAAGGATTTATTTTTTGCCAGAAATATTCAATAATTTCCTTCTTATACATTGTGGAACTATGACATTCAGATAAAAAACATGGATGATCATACAGTTAACCTGGTGATTACACTATGACATTTTTTTTTTCTAAAATGCCTTTGTTTTTAATGATCACTTCACAAGATGGCTCATGTAGGAGGAACATTTAGTTTATGTTCATTAGCTAGAGGCATTATATCTGTTTTAGCATGGCTTCATAATAAGTTATTGATCTGTAAATATCTTTCCAACTTTGAATCTGTTAAAATGCACTTCATACTTCATGAAAGAAGGCAGGTCTATTGTGTTAGTTACTTCTACATACACTTCACTCATGACCACAAATGAATCCAAATGTCAAAACAGATTAATAAAATGTAACAGTGAAAGTGGATTTGTAAAGGCCTATATGATGAGCAGGAAAAAGGCTCATAACATAACAGATAATATCAATCCCGCCCCTTCCCCCCAAATTTTCACAATTAAAATGCATTATAGGTCCCTACAGATCTGAAATAACTAGATGTCAATATATTAGAAACTGGATAACTGTTGAATTGATTATTTTTCTCCAGTAGCAAGTAAGCAAGCTAACAAAAAACAAACAAGCCTGCTGGACAACTACTACTGATTTTGTTGTAAACCATCAGTGTACTGCACTGCCAAGTAAAATGCTAGGTGCACTGAACTTTAGAGGACTTGGAAAGAGTGGGAGGTTACAGTACATGTGGAAATGTAGTGTCTTTGTTGAAGTGCCAGAAATCCCAGATACAGGGGGCTTGGAAAACACCACTTAACCTTATTCCAACATGACTCTGTTGTTTTTATACTTCAAGTTGCCCACTGGGAAACAGGAGCATTTTAGATAACTCGGGGAATTTGGGATTCATCTCATGATCCTGTTCACCCTAAACTTTCTCACTCTCTCTAACACACACACACACACACACACACACACACACACACACACACACACACACACACACACACACACACACACA